>JASANE010002407.1:0-12899 GCA_030248225.1 Trileptium ribeirensis | reverse complement strand
GGTATAGTGGATTTAAAATGTATTCAAAATAACTTTTACATTAAACTTAATGTATTGCGATGACATTATTGCCTTTCTGAAACTTTAAAGAGACTGGGGAAGCTAATAGTGTTTATTTATTGATCAAATAAGTCGGTTTTTGGACACCCAGAGCAAAAAACGCCTTCCACTATACTTTGCGTATACTGCATCAAATTTAATTCCTTACAACGTATGGATCGTAGAATTAACATTTTCGCTCTGTCTCCAGTCGCCTACCTTTACTACACATGCGTTTGTTACATGTTGTTCTGTAGGAAATTTGAAATTATTGGTTTATATGGTTCTGAGAGAAAATAATAGAATATAATTTTCTGATCAATGATCAGAGACACTGTTTAGGCTACCGTTGTACAAACAGTGCCCTTTAGTTAGATGATAGATGATAACTCTCTAATCAAAATGCTGTAAATGAGACAAACTGTGATACTGCTCGCAGTTTGATACTGCAATAAATACAGGTTATTGCCAAGAAAGCAGTTTCTGAATGCTTTGCAGATAACGTTAATTTACTTTAATGTAGACTGATTTACAAAGTTTACAAGCGCCCTGGCTAGTGCTTGACGAAATTTATGTTAGCCACAATTACTACTAAGTATATACTTCAAAATAATTTGTACTCTGTTACCGAGTTGAACAGGTTTAATGCTATCATACTCCGCAGACTTCAGAATGTGTAAAATAGCTCCTACAAGCATAGATCTGGCTTTGTTTTGTTGTCAAACTCCTGCAGGTTAGGATGAGAATTTCCTGCTGAAATTATACACCCTACTTACGTTTCACACGGCAAATTGCTGCGTTTATCTTTTCTTTTGCTTGATTATATTGGAACTCTATCATTGTACATATATTACATATGTTTGGACCACAGATGAAGCAAAAATGTGAAAATTTGCAAACAAAATTTTTAAACCGGAATTCCTGTTCCGGTATAGTTTTTGCCCTTTGCCGGAACCGCAACCGGAACACGATTTTCGTCGAAACCGGAATTCCGGTTGCTCCCTGGTTATTACATTGACGAGTATAATGTGTGAAACCATGATCGACCCGTTTCAGAATTATTGTTTTGCGAGATAGTGATGAGTAGGAAAATTAATTGTTCCTTAATGTAATTTTGTTTTTATTAATTAGTCATTGTTTTTATGCGTCATTGCGGTAAAGTTCTTTTACTAACCTTGAAGTAAAGTATTTTCTTAATAAATCTTGTAGATTTTGCTATCGACACTATATTGACAAATTTTTCTCCAAGTTACGCCAAAAATTTTCTCCAAACTGAGGATTATACGCCAAAAACGCAGACTATTTTCAATGCTAGTCCGAGGAGAATAGCACGTTGTATTACGCTACATACACACTTACCTCACGTATGTATTAATTCTCTTTTATACTGTATTATAGGTGTACAACGGGACTGCGGACCCATACACGGATCCATGTGCTCCTGTTCACATTGTCAGTGGTGCTGCTGTGAGTTCACATATTGTGTTTTGTCAAATAATAGAAATACCACCTTCATGTTTTTGCCAATGTTAACATGATTGTGCTAAAAATGTTAAATTTTCGTGATTTTTATACTGCATTGTTATATACTGTCATGACTAGCAATAATTGTGGGTGCGAACCAGTGTACAAGTCTTGCCGAAGGCACGGACACTTTACGCAATCTGTAACCTATGCACGCATTTATCCTACCCATCCATCAAGAAGGTCTCCAAGTAAACCTGAACAATATCTGAAACATTTAGGTCCTAAACTGAGTTTCCTTAACCCTTCAAAGTCAAGTTCGAAGAGAGAAAATAATACTCTAATAGTACAATAAGGGAAATGTTTTAAGCAACATAATTTCTAAACACTATTTCTCTCTAATTTGGCCTCCAGAAAAATCATTTAAAATTTTGTATACTGACCAACACCAACATTCCAGCAACATGTTTTAAGGGTCGTTTTACGCTGGAGGGGCACCAAGTTGGAGCCTACTATCGACACAGCTTGTGAAATACAGTTTTGTGCATGAAATTAAATAATTCTTCCTGTTAAATTTATTCTGCAGCAGTGCTTGTATTGGTGCTATTATCTTATTGATTGAGAAAAATTATAATTTTTGTAGAACCCGAATGTATTGCTACTGAAAATGTATTGGTTATCAGTTTTTGGTTTTTCTGCTATTCTGTGAACACAGCATTAGGCACAATTGCTGCTATCCAAAATAGGTTTTCAATGGCACCTTGTCGCACGGGAATTCAGGGAAAACTGTTTCCGCGCGGTTTGGGCGACTATATCGTTAAAAACTATAATTGGTGCTCTGATTTAGTTTTATTTTCCTCAGAAATTATCAACATTTTGTTTTGTCACTAAAGTTGACTTGTTTGCTGAATTCACTACGGTTAACTGATTAATAGCGGTCCTAGTGTTCTTTGATGTAGGGTAAATTTCCTTTTGTGTGACCTCAAATAACACAAAAGTATGCATCCACAAAGTGGTTGCTATCGGATCGAACCCAATATGCTCCAGGGTTGCACTTTTTTCGATGCGTTTCTCCCAAATCTCCTACATAAACAGGTAAATTTCTGTACATTCATCAGTAATACGCACTGAACACTCATTTATTACAGTTGGTACGTAACATTAGTGCAGAAAAATTGTGAATGTATCATTTATACAAAAACAATCGCGTTGTTTTGCTAAATTATTTTTAAATAACGACAAACTTCCAGAAAGATGGCTAATTCGCTTTAGTTTAGTCAATTTTATGTATTTAGTAATTTATACTGTGCTGAGTCATACATTCAACAGAGAAAATGTCGATCCAGGCAACGCTAGTTTTCATAAAGAAATAAATTATACATAAAAAGTAATAGACGCGCTGTGTTTATTTTTTCTATTTTAACCAGATTCAACTGCAATCTACATAGTAATTAAAAGTACATAAAACGATATGGCTTTGGTGTATACAGCCGGTACAATCATCCATCACTTCTGGAAGAATTTCGAACAAACAGAACTTTATCAAACATATTCGAATGGCTTTTGAGAGAACATGAAACAAGTTCCCAAATTCTAGCGAAAAGCAGCCTTCTGGCAGGGACTGTGTTTAATTACATAATATATCATACGGCTAATACTATTCAAACAAAACTATCTGTTCTGGGGTTTATATATATGCTTGTAATATGTTTCAATTACTTGGATATTATATAACTAGTAATATTCAACATACTGGTATTATGGGTCATTTCACGCTACGATGACCTTTTGGTCGGGGGGGGGTAAAACTGGATATTTTGGCCAGTAACACGTAAACGTGCAGGGAACTGGTAAAAATGTTATTTGCGCTAGGAAGCGTCATTAGTTAGCTAGTTCAAACAAAAAAATTTTCGGCTTCACGCACGCCGTAAGAGGCTGGACATCCACATAAGTCCCAAATTGACAAAAATCGTAATGACTAATTTTACGAGCTCTTCTTTTCGGGTAGTGTCGTGGCTCCGTGTTCGAAGTTATGGCCCAAGTTCTTTTCTATGCAGGATTAGTCAGGTCTACACAACATTTTTAATTGCACGATTTTCAAATCTACGTCAATCATGGAGAGTGACAGCTGTCGATATGGCATGAACCCCAGTTTTACCCCCCCCCCCGACCAAATTCCTTTTTGGTCATTGCTCGTTACTTATGCATGGTACATAAACGTTGTTCATATATCATACCTGTCCCCTGGATGCCTTTTGAAAAAATATTAACCCAGGTGCTTGCTGTTACTTACCCCAGCGCTAGGGTCAAAAGATCGATTTTAGCACATTTGATTACCCCCCCCCCCGACCGTTGCTAGTTAGCGGTATGGTGGAGTCAGTAGAAGTCAATTAATTTGTCTGTCATGGTTCTTTCCAATCACGAAGCGAATGGTGAAACGACCGGAGCTCTATCTCGCGCCCAACCTGTTGATCTCAGGCTTTTACCCACCCCCGACCACACTTTTACCCACCCCCGACCACCACCAAAATGTGGAAAAATCGAACATACGATGTTATTTCGAGGAAATTTCACGCTTTTGGTTCATAATACATTGTGGCAATACATTTGGACGACATATGTCGCAAAATAATTTTTTTAAATTCTAAATTTACCCCGACCATGGTCTCAGGCATGTACACTGGCAGTTGATATGGGCTGCCATTTTGTACCCTCATAGTGGAAATTGTGGTATAGAATATCTTACATACCGTTTTCAAGTTAACTATGCTGGTTAAACACGGTCGAATTGGCCATTTCACTTTTTTACCCCCCCACCCCGCCAAATTTTACCCCCCACACCGCCAAATTTTACCCCCCACACCGCCAAATTTTACCCCCCCCCGACCACAAGCTACTTCCGGTATTCTAACATATCTGTCAAAGGGTATGTTTTGAATTTTTTTGCATAACACTTCCCCCAGGCTAAACTATCGATATAAATAGCTACCGTGAATGGCCGCTTCGTTTCCATTTAATAACCGGTATAAATCGGCACCCCCGTGTTTTAAAAGTGTTAAATTTGACCCAAGAATAGGCATAAAGAGCTTAATTTTTGATATACGGAGTTCCGCATAACGTCATTTTGACCGCGCTAAAGGGCTGCACGAGATACGATCACAAAATCGAGGCTAGATACAACCTGGAGCATACCAGAGGCCATTTTATGGTACCTTGCGGAGCAGCAGGGGGGTGGTATTTGGGAAGCCATAGCATAAAAACGGTTAAAAATTTACTATAACGACCTCAAATTACGGATCCTTGATGTTTTTTGGTCATAGGGTGTAAAAATGAAGATAATCGGAGCCAAAAAGTCATTAGTCATTTTTTTCTGGGGCAAAACGTCATCGTAGCGTGAAATGACCCTTATGTTCAGCAAACTTTATTGGTATGCAATCCGTCTTTCTGCTCAAGAGCGATTGCTGCTTGGGGAGGAGGGTCTTGTCACCTGTATATGCCGGATGGTACAGCGTTAGACAAGGAAAAGTTTAGTTGCAGGGGATTCGGCGGAAGCAACCCCCGACTTAGGCTTAGGGTATAGCTCATTATGGGGACTTTAGCTTAGGCTTAGTATATCGAGACAGCTTACCATGAATTTCAATTCTGCTCTAAAAATTTACAAGATCTATAGCCTACCCATGCTGTCACGGTGTTGACTAGTGAGATGCGTCCCTGTATCCCAAAAAAAAAAAAAAAACTCGTTTAATCATATTTTGAAAAATTCAGTTTTCAATGTGTTATTTTTACACCATGGCTAATAATAATTGAAAACGATTGCTCTAACCAAAATTCGCTTTACATGAAAAATATATTTCAAATTTTTGGTCACAGCACAATGATGGTAATGTTTGCGTGCAAAATTGGATAAACAAAAATTTCGTAATTCCATCGACCCGATGATGTCTTAACGTTGTCATAGACTGGACAGTGATTTTTGCATTTTTAAACGCTAATCGCCATCTGCATCTCTCTTATTTTCAATAAGTTTACCGAAATATTGTGAATATAATATTTTTATTACATCGTGAGTGATTAACTTGAAGCCAGGGGCGTCGCCAAGGGGGGGGGGCACCCACAAAGTTTGGCTCGGTGCCCACAGTTCGGATTTTCTGGCTACGCCCCTGCTTGAAGCAAAGAATTTCTAAGTTGGCTATGGTTTTACAGTAATTGTAAACTGAGCGAGCAGAGACCAGTTTTCGGTGAGGGCGCTAGGAGGGAAATCTTGAAAATTTCCTTGTTTTTGTCTGTTTCTGTCGCGCATAAGTCATCTACGGGCATATGTTTATCGATAAATGTTTTTATTCGATAGAAAACGTCATGATGGTATGACCTTTACTTGAATGCGAACAGTTCCTACCCATCTTTGGGGTCAAAATAGAAAAAAAACAGGTTTTTAAGGGTTCTTTGCCTAATTCATACGGGTACCAGTCTTTCGTAGCCCATATCTCGCGCAATAGGATTCGTATCGAAAAACCGACACACAGCTCATAATATCCACAACTTTGCTGACAACTGTTTGTGGGACCACTTTCTGGGCCGCTGTGGGCCCGAATATGGCACCTCAACCCTTTGCCAGAAATACCTATATTTCAATTTACTCGTTTTTACATTGCAACGAGTGTGTACTAGGCTACCAAGCACTCTGAATACGATGGTTATGTAACTTAGAACAGAACTTCACTTATACTTTTCATGTGGTTTCAAGAGTTTTACGATCGATGAACCCGATTTCCAAAATGTAGTTAGCTTTTATTATTTGGTTATTTTGCAGGGCATCAAGAATGGCTTATTATAGGTTTTTGGTATTCTGAATACGATAGTTCGGGTATCTAGGGATTAGCACTAATACTTAACGCGATTTCAGCTTTTGATGGGTTTAGAGTCCGCCAGGTTTTAAGGTATTCAATGGGTTCAGGGTTACAGAGGTTTTCGTGTAGTATATACATCAAACACAAGGCCTGCTACAAGTGATTACATAGAATTACCATTTGATGAAACCACGCTACCTGCGTTTTACCCTTGCTGGCGAGTTACTAGTTTAGTAGATGATATTGCATTATTCATTTTTCATAACTTGTTACTTGATTTATTTACCTTCGTTTATATCACTTAATATTTTTTAATAATTTAATTGTAATGAAAGGGTTGCCAAGAAGATACAGACGCGTTTGAACCAGATCCCGGTCCTTGGAGCGCGTTTCGATCTTCTGATTATGGGTATGGACGAATGCGAATTTTGAATGCAACACATCTGTACTACGAGGAAGTGTCCGATGATAAGGTGCATCATTATGATTATAACTGTTGTTCTGTTATTTTAAACAAATAAATCGATCAGTACATTTTGAAATAGTTTTATTTCGCAAATTATTTTGGTATATTAGCAATTAATATATTTGTATTTAGGCTTTTCAAAGTCAAGCCAATGCGTGAACCTAGTACCCAAACTTGGTATGTAGGTAATGGATAATTTGTGCTGAGCCATCATTATTTATCTGTGTGACAAAGCAATTTGTGATACTTTTTCGAAATTGTGCGACATTGCTTGAGCTAAGTGAAATATAACTCAAAAATACTTTTCCCGAGTGCGATGTACTTGTGATATTCTAGGAAAATAACTTTTGGATGACGATATCACCGATAATTTTGTTTGAAATCCGTTGGTTTCACGAAACTTTAACATAAGCATCTGTCCAACTCAGCATAATATTACATATTGGAGACTACCGTCAATAAAAACGTGTTCGTTAAATGATTATTTTTTTGCTTTTTCTGGAAATAAATTTCTTCAGCAGTAGCATTTTTATTTCCTGAAAATTTTCATTTATTAAAATACATTCGTAACACACTTTCAATGGCGCCGAACAAAGAAATTTAATTATTTCGAGCTTAAGTCATATGTGTTCGATAACTCGTAAATAAATAATGTGCTTGATGTCTGAAAAATACACTATTGACTTTGGAAGTACCGTTATAGAATTATTATAAAAATGAGCATCTCGACACATATCACAATAAATGTTGCTGTATTTCTCAACTTTTTTAACGTAAATAGAATAGCAAAAATCTCGTGGCTGGTGACCGGTACATAGATAACCGTATGATAGCCATGTGCGACCAGCACTAAAATAAAATTGTGTTAATTATTGCGTTTTATGTTCAAAATAAAAAATGAGAAATGGGTCTTGAGAATGATATGAAACGTATTCTGGACAATCATTGGTTATTTCGACACTCATTGCTCTCCCAACTGCGAACATAAGCATATAAACAGCTGTGACAAATAATGTTATGAAACAAATATTAGCGTCAGGTTTTTAGTGCTTTTATTAAAGATCCTAGTGTGGGCATTAGGTACATGTAGTAGCATAAACCCGGATAAACGATTGACTCATGTGGGACAATTTTTATAGAAGACTCAAGTAACATGTAGGGCTTGTAGTTTTAACATTCTATCGTATAGTACGCGCTAGGAATGGCCGTATCATTTCGAGCGATTGGCGAGTGAGCGACAGTCATTTTTGGCGGGTACTGTATGTATTGTGTGGAATGTGAAAATTTTTCAATGACGATATCTTGCATTTCCTAAAATATAAGGCATATCTGGAACTTACCGTCTACTTCGCGGGCTCCTACACAAATTTATCACTCCAGCTCATCTGTTACCGTTTAGACTATCTAAAATATTATTCTCTGGTATTCACAAGTATTCCCAATAAACATAGATATAACTGCTAATGGTGTAAGTTCTATGGATTGAGCTACTACATGCATAAGTAGAAAATATCGTTTTTTTTCGTTTATTTATAAGATTCTAGAGTTGGTCCAAAATGCAGCATCTGAGATAGCTGAATAGCTTGTAACTTGAGTCATTTAAGCCTCAAGATGGAAGTTGGACACATAGGATACCGCAGCTTTGTTTTGACGTAAGTGGCATGGAGTTGCCATTGCTGCTATATTACGCGACGTATTTCTAATATGCATTAACTTAACCGTACTTGAAATTTATTCTTTTAGAATGGGACGGTTATCGACAATTTTCTCTTGATTAAAAATCATCATGGTCCGTACAGTACTGCCCATTGCAAGCACAAAGGTACTACGATTCCGATGGATATTCAGCCGCCGCCGAGGAAGCTGCGAAAAACGCTAAAAATTCATCGGAGTAGTTTGTGAATGGTGCTAATATAGTTGGTATCTTCCCCCTTACTCGTTTTATTCATCATTCCTGTGCAGTGCTACATATTTATATACATATAGTATGGATGTTTGTATGTACAGTTACAATCAGATTCAATTGTTGCTCAAAAAACGATCCAAGTTTCGTTGGATTTCAGTTCAGTTGTTATATGTTTTTGTATAAACGAATATTGATCAGTCGTGATAAAATTGTTATGTTTGCTCTGAAACAGAATGTTGAATGCGTTTTATGTTATATATACGCAACCGCACGTCTGTGACTAATTACTCGAAGTTGATGTGTATTCTGGTTGTAACGTTTTATATGCGATTTTATGAAAATATTGTGTTAATTTGTATTTTATTCTGTGATTGATTTTAAATCGGTGCTTACAAATATTGCAATTTATGGTAGCGTAGTATTTTAGCTTGGTGACAGCAAAATGTCTGTAACAATTATTAACAGAAAGCAAAATTAATATACGGATTATCAGCAAATTCATCCTATAATTATTTTAACCACAGGAATAAAACCTGCTACGCGACGTCACGTAATTAATAATGCTGGCACTATCATGTCGGATATTTATGAAAAAGAAGTGAACATTAATATTTCAATGCAGGCTTCCGAATTTATAGTAATCGAATGCAAAATTAAATAAAATATGCTAAGTAATACATTAAAATAAACCTTATTGCAATTAAATTTAAATAAGATTTCATTTGTAATATGCTATCAAGCATTATTAAAACATTTTATTATTCAAATTGACATCTAAGCAGTGTAAACACTAAACTATTCTTATTTCGTTTGTGGATGAGGAAAAAATGTGTCTACTATAAACGATAAACTGGCAGTGCTAATACACAAATGTAGTTTTCGTTGAATTTATGTACAGGAAAGGGTTACTAAAACAGTAAAAATTCGCTTAACAGAGGCAACAGCGCTCGAATTGGACTCTGCGTTAATAAAAGAATAAAATATAGTCATACATGTCGGCGGTCGGTCATGCCAGGGGGTAGAGGCCCCCCACGGGGGGGGGGGGTCGCGGCCATCCCAGGGGGTAACAGCCCCTGGCCGGCCAAATTTTCCTAGGGGGGCTTAGTCGTGAGGACCTTTTTTTGGTCCTCGCAGCCACGTTTTTCGCGTATGAGTGCAGTTTTTCAGAAAAATTATTGGAATACAAACCCTTTTCGAAGCATTAATGCAACCCTTTAACAACAAGCAGGGGCAATTTGCGCAAAGTTTTGCACTAAGGTTCTACTTCGAAACTCATCGTGGAGCCGCCAAGCCCCATTCGGGGGGACCCAAACCCCAGGGGGGTTACCCCCTGGCTTTTCCGCCTCGGGGGGGGGGGGGGGTCCGGACCTCAGAGGGTAACCCCCAACCCCCGTGCCGGCATGTATGAATATAGTGCTTCAAAGGCTGCATTGCCCTAAACTATGTGAAATCTTAATTTCGACATAATAGGGCATAATCGTATTGCTATTTTGACGTCATTGCATAACCTATCACGCGGCCACAGTAACATCATCAGTTGCACCTACAGTATGTGGCATTTTCAGTATGTTTGTGTATATAAAAATGACAGTTTCCAGTTTGATAACAAAGAATCTTGCCAAATAAGATACATAACTTCATGGTCTCTCACCTGAGGTTTAGTTATATGGTTGTTTTAGGCGCGATATTAAGTGTATGGGTTTGTTTAATGGGGTCTTTTCGGTTATCCCCCCGCCAGCCAGAATTTCGTCAATTTTCAAGATACAGGAGAAATTTTGGTACCAATCGACTCAGCTCGATGAGGCGGTTCAGAAAATATCCATTTTACCCATATCCCTGACAAAAAATTTTTTCAATTTTTTTTGGGTCCCAATGGTCCCCCCTTGAGAACCCAAAAAAGTTTTTCTTCCGAATCCGGTCATGTTGGGTACCGATCGACGCGGATTGAATAGCTGATTCTACTGATAGTAATTTTATAGGAATCTGATAACAGGTTCCTGAGTTATGATCAAATAACTGCTGAGTCTCTCAGCCACCGATACCGGTGCCCGGGATGCAGGACGAGGAACTGGACTCAGCGGCGCATCCCATCTGAAAAACCTAAAATATAAAAAGGTTAGTTAGTACATAACAACAACATAATATAATAATTTTGTTTCTTTGTTTCGATTTTCACACAGCTGTTCCTACCGTTTTTTAACACATGCTGGCTATTGCATACAGAAATGGATTTAAATCTTCTTCGGTTGGGGGAACAGTGTCGCGACAAGCCAGCGTCTGTGCAATTTTTACAGAACAGGGGTATACTACACAACCCGCGCTTCTGCGGCAATGGTCACCAGATGCAGCTGTCTCTGGGAGACCACCAGGACCGATGGCGGTGCAGAGTACGGGAATGTCGATCAGAGGTGGGATTGCGGAACGAAAATTTCCTCGCGGGTTCGAAGTTGCCTATCCGCAAGGTCTGCCTCTTCATATACTGCTGGGCGAACGAGTGGAACTCGATCAAGTTCTGCGAAAAAGAGTTGGAGATAGGCCACGACGCTTGTGTCGACTGGAGCAACTACCTTAGCGAGGTTTGTGCATGGCGGCTGCTTCAAAATCCCATCGTGATCGGGGGACCAGGCATGACGGTCGAAATCGACGAAAGCCTCTTCTCTCGCCGCAAAAATCATCAGGGTCGTACATACCCCCAACAGTGGGTTTTCGGGGGTTATTGTCGGGAAAACCGCGAAAGTTTCCTGTATGCTGTACCCGACCGTTCAGCCGCCACTTTAATGCCAATCATCCAGCAATCCATCCGGCCCGGCACTACTATAATATCGGACCAGTGGGCTGCCTACCAGGGAATTGCGGCAACGGGGCAATACCAGCACGAGACTGTCAACCACAGTCTCAACTTCGTGGATCCATTAACAGGCGCTCACACGCAGTCCATAGAGTCCACATGGCGCAACGCCAAGGCACGGAACAAGCGACAGTGTGGGACCCACCGAGACATGGTGGACTCGTATTTGTGCGAGTTCATGTGGCGCCAGCGACTCAACAACCGCGATCCCTTCAATGTCATCCTCGAGGACATCGCTGCGTTTTGGCCGCCCGGATAAAAATGATGGTGAGTTAAATATGTATTATATCGTCGGTTATGTGGCAGAATCACTTAATTCAATCACATCAATTAATATTATTATGTTGTTGTTATGTACTAACTAACCTTTTTATATTTTAGGTTTTTCAGATGGGATGCGCCGCTGAGTCCAGGTCCTCGTCCTGCATCCCGGGCACCGGTATCGGTGGCTGAGAGACTCAGCAGTTATTTGATCATAACTCAGGAACCTGTTATCAGATTCCAATAAAATTACTATCAGTAGAATCAGCTATTCAATCCGCGCCGATCGGTACCCAACATGACCGGATTCGAAAAAAAACTTTTTGGGTTCTCAAGGCGGGACCATTGGGGCCAAAAAAAATTGAAAAAAATTTTTTGTCAGGGATATGGGTAAAATGGATATTTTCTGAACCGCCTCATCGAGCTGAGTCGATTGGTACCAAAATTTCTCCTGTATCTTGAAAATTGACGAAATTCTGGCTGGGGGGATAACCGAAAAGACCCGTTTAATGTTCAACATATTATTATAATAACATTCTCTCCATGTTTAGGCCTTTGGTGCACTAAATTCTATAAATATAGTCAAGAGTGCATTAGGGAAGAGTATGACAGTTCCTTCACTCACATGTTGCCCGTGTTTGATGAGACGGGCGTTCTCGGCCTGACCTCCCAATTTCTGGGGGGGGGGCGATCAAGATGCTCCAACCCCCTCCCCCAGTTTTTTTGGGGGGTAGGTCGGACACCCCAATTTCGGGGTGTGGGTCGGTTTATAAGCAGCTGCGTATTAACCAACCCGCCCAGGCCGAAAACGCCTGTATCGTCAAACACAGGCTAACATGTGAGTGCAGGGAAGTGTAATACTTTTCCACAATGCACTCTTGATATAACTAATTGTTGTACCACAACCACAGCCTTATGGGAAAGAAGCATAACCCATTATGCTATTTTACCGCAAAAATTAGCTCACATAGCTGTGCCTTTTTACTACTATTGGCTATATCCAAGCTGAAGTTTGCGACACCGACTGTCCAAAATTATTATTGTTTCTTCGTTATTTATAGTCCTATG
>JASANE010002405.1:0-35792 GCA_030248225.1 Trileptium ribeirensis | reverse complement strand
ATTTGTTCTGGTTCGGTTAGTATTGTTAATTGAGTTACTTATCTTCGTATTGCTTTTTAATGTAAACCAACGCTGATTCCATCGATGCGCTTTTAACAACTATATTATACATGTCAAAGCAATGGTTCCGGGGGCAACCTCCCCCGAGGTCCTTGTCCACCCCTGGAGGACCTTCCACCGAGAGCCTCTACCCCACCCACACCTGGGGTGACCTCCTCGCCGACCCCGGATACCCCCTGATGAGGCCAAGAAGCTTTAGTATATATGAGCTATATGTAAATTTTAAATGTTGCATGTATACCGTACCCTAGGTGATATAGTACTTCAATTTTCCTGTTAACATTTTATAGACTGAATCCGCACAACATTTGGGTAGCTACATTATTAATCCATTTAGGGGAAAGAGACAATTCTTATAATATTACGTAATCCATGCAGTAACAAGCGACATTCAAACGTCCCTGAACGCTTTAAAATATAAAAAATTTTAGTCCAGGACATTTTGGCTCATACAATATTGCAACAAACGTTGGAGTCCCGACAAGATTTATAAACTGCTTGGCTGTTAAAACAAAAGGCAATATTCTTAGCGAAGCATCTAGTTGTTTTACCTATATAATTTTCTCTTGCTATGATATATCCACGCCATCGTAAAACTCCAGCTCCATATTTTTTTACGTTTTAACGCATGTCAGGAGGTGACGTTTCAACGAGGTGTCTTGATTCGAGATTGGCCCAACAACCACATGCGTCTGTCTCTCTTTGCAGTTTTATATGGCTCGTTTCAGTTTGTCACTATCTTAGATTTTATCGTAACAAACACACCATTTTCCCAAAAAGTTTCCATTCCCCATAACACAATGTGGCTTGTTTCCGTATGCGTTTATGTGACTAACAGAATTGAGGTCGACAATTATAGACTTATCGTTTGTTGACTGGCGGTGATCGTAAGTAATTGTCGCTTCGTAGATGGCATTACCGGGCGATGTATCGAACGTGAGTTGATAATAGACTATCGATGCCTTCATATCATCGGAAAGGTCCGGAATATCGCCATCACGATCTTTGCTTTGTCTAAATCGAAGCAATTCCCGCTTAGGTTCATATTTGAGAGCAGATTTAAGAGACGCTACGCTCAGTTTGGCACACTTGCTACGAAATTGAGCCGTTTGATTGTTGATTTTGTCAACAACAACGCCTGCCATATACCAGATCAAGCTGTTATTAGCTGAGGTATGTGCTGTCACTGACAAATTAGTCCATTCCAAACATGCACACCAATGAGGTTCAATATTAGCATCGTCACATGTTCTTGAGATCGGAATTTGGTCAAACAGTGAAATAGATCTTTTAATATTTTGTTTTTCATAATAATTGCTGCCGGAATTTTTAGTCAAACCATGATGTTTGTCTGGGTTAGTCCACCAATTGGCGATCGATTTCAGCGTGGCATGGATATCAAACGGGGTCGATAGACGACCGGCGTTGGCAACCAAATTGAACCAAGCCGTCGGTTGTTCACGTCGGAACCAGTCTGGCGGTGAAATTGCAAAAAACGGCATGCGTTCTTCGATTTTGCCTTGTTGAGTTTGTCGGATTTCAGCAAAGCGATGTCCATGATCGGCCATTACGACTAGAAGAGTATTATTAAGCCAACCTTCATTCTGAAATCGCTGCAAGTGCAATCGAATATCGTTATCGGCAGCGCCTACTGCATTGAGATCGTCATGTGACAGCGTTCCGTGCATTTGAAATGCAAATTTTGGAATTTCGTTCGTGGCTGCTGGAGCAGTGGTATAGGCATCCCAAAAATGTTCGACGTATCGAAAATGAACAACGTGATGTGCCTCAGGTCCGATGCAATATTGAATGTAGTAGTTGGCGAGATAGTAGGTTCTCATATAGTGATCTGTCGGCTGTTTGGAAAAACCTTTGAGGCGATCGTTAAACGTTCCGCTCATTGGAGCATCTTCACCGAAGAGCGTTACATAGCCGGATGCCTTATAGTCATTCCATACGAACGGATACCTATCGACGTATTCGGCGTCGGCGAAACGTTTCCTCGTTAGCGGAAGCTCGTGTTCGGTTTTCCCGGTTAGTATAGGGATCAATGCTTGAGGCGTTCCATCGCCGATGATATTGTATCCGGTTAACACGACAGCGCCAAGTTTTTCTGTGACGAACCGGTAAGAGAGTGGCAATTTTCGCATAAACGTCATTCGGGAGAGCGAATCGAGAGCAAGGATGTAGACGTTCATTTTTCGGGTTGACGCCGCAGGTAATGAAGCAGTTTCAGTTTGTTTGCGAGAGGATTGTACCGGTGCGTCACGCTGTTTCGATAATATTGTATCCGGCAACGGTGCAATTGCAGCGATTGGAAGCGTTTGTTCGGCTATTGTATTTCCTCGTTTGGACATTACTTTACAATGAACTTTTATGAAATCGGACGGCAGCTGCGTACCGTTTCTACAAGGATCTATTTTTGGTAAATATCGAATGTTGTTGTCGTCTACGCGTACCCACGGTGTACAATCACACTCGATGCCATTGTTATTTTCTCTGTTTCCATTGCGACTACCAGTATGGTTGCCATAACGACCCGTTACATCAGGTGAAATGAAAAGTTTTCCTTTCTTTGCGTATACCCAAGGGACCGCGCTGCCAGTTGGACTTTTATCGCAGTGTAACGGCTTGGAAGGATAAAAGAACTTGCTTAGTTCCGAATCGTTCATGTTCAGCGTTGCATGAATGCATGCTTGACGAGTTGTTCTGCCCTCTGACATAATCAGTATGGTATTGTTTTGAAATCGGGGTCTCGAAATTATTCGCTTGAGGATGCCCGATTGGGTCATCAGTTGCGGATCGTCTGGTGGTGTATTATCTTTTTTTACCAATGACCATCGCACGAATTTCTCGGTGCTAAAAGATAGTAACATTAAGCGAATATTTTCAGGAATTTCAGGGAATTGTTTCACACAACTTTAGAACCGTGATAAGGAGGGTATTATGTATATTTAATATCATACATGCTGACGCTCCGAGGTCTCCTTGGGAGTAGAGGGGCTGGTCAAGGGTGGTGATAAAAAGTTGACCACCTCCACTTCCCCCTGCCGCACTCTCAATTTTTCCAAATTTGCCCCAATTTTTACCAAATTTGCAAGATGCGTGTGCGGAGCCCCCGCGCGTGGGTAGAGTGGTACCCTAAGAGAGACCAGGGCCTCGGGGGGCGAGACCTCAAGGGGGTAGTCCCCCTGAAACGCTACTTCGGCTTGTGTGCTATACATCTACACGATTCGTGTGCCGATAGTACATACAAATTGATTGAAATTTACACTGAAAGGGCTAGAATTCAAATATCTCAATTCATATGTGTAACAGAAAAAACAACAGGCAAAATTTTGAAGATCATGAGTGATGATCTTTGTACGCTAGATTTCATATATCGGTAATATTGCAGCTCCTACTTTTATAATACATAAACGACTTAACAAAACGATAGAGGTTCTTTACGCTTGGCAACAGCAACAGCCGACGATGATCGGCTCTGCTGAAGAATGTCCCGGCCTTCAGATTTCTCATAGTATTTCTTAGTACATCGTAGTCGTTTTCAGTCTTATCTCCAACCACCCGCAAGCCACCTCCAGGTTTATGAATATTTTGGTGGGTCACAAAATAATGACTATGACCATCCACATTGTTGGACGACAAAATCCATACTCTCATGTTTATATTCTATTTTTTTCCTGAGCTTCAGCATAGTTGAATATCGTAACACGTATCATATAATTTATTCTTTGGCCTTTGCGATTACTGTAAGGAGGCATCGCAGAGACTAACAAAACAGGTTTATCATTGTCAATTTTCTGTTCAAACGTTTACCTAAAACGGTGCAGAGGAGGTCGTCTGGAAAGGTGGTGGGCGGCTACTTTGGTGTCTATATGTTCGGCGCATGCAGCGCCGCGAAAGGGTGTTGGACCACCTGTCAGGGTTGTTTTCCGAGGCCTGAAGTCGGAGTCTCGGGGGCGGGGGGTTACACACCTATTCTCTATGAGCACGTATGACATATGATACATCGTTAGCTGCTGCAGTTTTTGTTTCCGGTGTCACACACACGCTTAACTAACATTTTTTCACGAATTAACAGTAAAGTAAAATCTATGCAGCCAATGCAGTGTATCATTCGCTTTGGTTGTTAGTTTGTTGAAAAGCTTGAGATCTGTATCTACAAAATATGCATGTTGCAGAGATGGTCTGCCGCATTACTGTCAAGAAAACTACAAAGAAGACACGGTGCCCTTGACACCGTCGGAAACTGACAACAACCCGTAACTAACTACCCTTGAAAATTTTTTTGAAAATCATGAGGGTGTCTAATGCGCCCTATTGTCGAGGGTGTGTCTGACACAGTGTGTGGTACATAGGTTCCAAACGTTGGGGACATTATAACGTGAACGCGGCTTAAGTCAAAACCTTTAAACAGTAACAAATATTGTAAACTGAACATGGCATACTTAAAATCTTGGCAATTGATATATTTATCCCCACCAGGCATAGGCTAGAATGTGTCTATAGACCACCCAATTTAGATACTGTACATATGACATCTCTGTGCAAATACTTGAGACAGAAGTGCAATGTAACATGCCCAGTTACAGTAGGAGATTTCAATCTGTCTGATTTAAATTGGGAAAATTATTTATGGCCACAATCCTCCGTGAATATATGTTTTATGGAGTGCTTTCAAGAGCTAGGTTTTTATCAAGTGGTACATTTTCCAACCCGGAAAAAAATTGTATAGACCTTTTATTAACAACCTCACCTTTGAACGTTCCCAGCGTATCTAGTGGACAACGCTTTGCCGACCATGTGTCAATTAACTTTAATCATACTGGTTATATTAATAATGCTTCAACTTGTGAACCTTTATATGTGTACGATTTCAAAAATGCAAACTTCGAATTTTTTAACAACTTTTACTTTCAGTTAATTGGGACGTTGTCTTACATGCGGCTTTTACCATTGATGACAAGTGGAACTTGTTTACATCAATGTTAGACTACGCCTGTAGCAAATTTATACCTAAAAGGAAATTAAGCCCGAACCTGTGTGGACCCTGGTATCCTCTTTTTATCAGGAAACTTCTCAAACGCAAAGCTAAGTTGTGGAGAATAAGCAGCCAAACTTCGGATTATGAAGAATATAAAAAACTCAGATCAATATGTTCTGAAACTATTGCTCGTTTTAAACAAGTTCGTGAAAAGAAAATATTAAATAGTGGTAACCGAAATAATGTTTTCTGATATATCAATAACAAACTCTATTCCAAAACCGGAGTCAGTGCTCTTACCATACCGCATGGCAAACTAACCACTGACAAAAACTCCTGTGCCGACATACTGGCCAACGTGTTTTCGTCAGTATTTAACGCAAAATTGCGGACAACTATCTGTAAACCATCATGTCTCAGCCCCAAAAGACACTGTAACATGGGTCGTTTTTTCTCCACAGCTTGTGCACAAATTTGTGAGACGCCTTAAGCCAAAACATAGCCATTCACCTGATGGCTACACACAGTTCTTGCTCAAGAAACTTCGTGATTTGCTTTGCTTTCCTCTGGCACATATATTAGAGCAATTTTTTGTAAACGGTTGTTTGCCGAAGTCTTGGCTTCGCGTTGACGTCATTCTCGTATACAAAAAAGACGACTCGTCTATTGCATTGAACTACAGGCCAATATCATTGCTCTCTACTTGTTGTAAAATAATGGAACCTATTATATATGACAGTCCCTTGTCATTTTTGCGTTGTAATAATATTATTTGTCAGAATCAACATGGATTTATCTCAAAGAAATCAACTTGTACTCAGCTACTTGAGAAAGTAAATCATTGATAAAATGCTCTGGACATCGGAAAATCTATTAATATTGCGTACATAGATTTCGCAAAACTTTTGACACCATCTCACACGCTAAGCTGCTCCAAAAACTTTCCGCTCTAGGAGTAGGTGGAGCCCTATTTCAATGGATTAAACATTTCTTCATGACAGAACATTCAGATTAAAACTGAACAACACCTTTTCAAAAACCCATAAAGTAACTTCTGGCGTACTCCAAGGTAGCATTCTCGGACCCCTATTGTTTCTCGTATATATTAACGATCTTCATCTTTGTTTTGAACACTTAAAATGCAAATTGTTTGCTGATGACGTTAAATTGTATATAAATATTGCAAATAGTTCCGATAATACCGCCACAGCATATCTTCAAAATGCGCTCAACTCTTTAGTAACTTGGGCAGATACGTGGAAACTCTCTATTTCTGTCCCTAAATGTAATATTTTGCACTTGGGCAAAAATATCCCTAATTTCCGTTACAACATTGGGGGATCTGAAATTCTTTCTGTTTCCCAATTTAGTGAATTAAGTGTTACGATAAGCAGTGATCTAAAATACGAAACTCGCTATAATGTCATTGTCGCTAAAGCTTATCGAGTAATTAATATATAATTTCGCTGTTTTTTTAAATAGTGATGAGGACATCTTTTTTGTCATACATCAACCTGATTATAGAATACTGTAGCCAAGTCTGGTCACCGCGCTATTTCTTGGAGATTGACAAGCTGGAAAAGGTTCAGCTGTATTTCACACGTAGATTAGCGGCCAGAATGGGCATTCAGGAAATGCCTTATAGTGAAAGATTGGCATATTTTCGATTAGAACCTCTGGAGCTACGTCGTTTGAAACGCGATCTAATCCTAATGTTTAAACGTCGTAACAATGAGATTAATTGCTGCGAAAACTTGTTTGTAATGTCCAGTAACACAAATACGCTCGGCCATCGGAAAAACCTGCTCAAGCCAAAGTTTCACTCTAAGTTGTTAGAACATAGCTTCACAGTTAGAACAGTTCATGTTCTTATATGGAACAAGTTACCCAGTTATGTCGGTTCTGAGCCCTTAATCGAAGCACAGGACTCTATAAAATTTAAAAACGTTGAACATGCTTAATTTAAACCAATTCTTGCAGTTCAAAAGAAACCTTTAGAAATAAAAGTGATATTTACTCCCTTGCAACGTCTTTGTCCTTAACGATAAATTGCATTCCCATCTCGTCAGCCAGATATAATAGGAAGAAATCCCTTTCTGGTTGTAAACCAGTTTATTAACCTTTGCTTTGCACGTATAACTTTGTTTCTAAATATATCATTTGTTGTATATATATTTTGTTAACTAGTACACTGGCAGTTGGTAACCCATTGCCTATGTTTCGAGCTCCCTATGATGGCCTTATCGCCCGATGCAAACCTCGTTACGCTGAATTTACCAGTTACTAGTATGTGTATGGTTAATAAACGATTTTTTGTTGTTTGTTAAAAAAGTGTAAATGTTGATAAAGCTTTAGGAACTATAACGACTTAAAACGAAAATGTGAACGGTAAAGTACTATGCCTGAAAGTAATGCTACGTCTACATTATCAAAGACCCATTATGCGGAAATTTTGCCTGCCAATACTCCGGACCATTCCATTCTCCAGTATATGGTTTGTATATATCTATCTATACAAAATAATAATATAAACAGGAAGCGCATGAAGTACCATCAACTAAACTGCGGTGTTAAAAAACGGGGAAATATTAAATTGTCAGAGTTTAGAGATGCATTTGTGATAACAATGGTTGACTTGTCAGAAAATTTTCAGTATAAATTTCACTTTATCGCTGAAATGATGAACTGTTAGAATCATTATTAAATGTCAGAATACTGTCGAATTGTCCGAAAGTTGATGAGTACAAAACCGTAACGTAAAAATCGTTAGAACTGATAACGAAATTTACAGAAGATAACTTTGATTTTAATAAGCATGATAACAAATCTCACAAGGAAAATATGAATTTTTGGTATATATGCGAAATTAGTTTTAGCAGCAACTTCACTTCATTTGTTAATTTGTTGGTTCATTTCATTCAGCACTTCAGTGTACTTATGGAATTGGTGGTTTGTGAGTTTAGTTCAGAGCAAGAGGCATTGTCGTTTATTAAAGCCCAAAATCTTGTTAGTTCCACATCTAAAGCAAACCGAAAATATTTCAAATGTCGTTTCAGCAAATGTCGCTTTCGGATATAGCCATCGCCTCAACTGATGAAAAGGCTGATACATATACTGTGAGTTATTCGGCAAAGTACTTAAATAAACCTATTAGCAAATCTAATACATTTTCTTTTAATATACATGTCTGTGTATGTGTTCAATAGTTCGTTGTTATTACATGATTGATTGTTTAAAACAAATAAATAACTATTGAAAAAAAAACTTTTGATGTGGTCTGACAGATGATGTGTTAAATTTCGAATCATATAAACTGCAGAATCTCTCAAAAGTTGGCCGACCATGCTATCAACATATCTCAATAGTTCTGATAATTCTGCACATTTCTGACAATTAAAGTGAATTCTGACAATTCATTGTGTTAATATTTTCAAACTGAATACACAAAATTATAATTGTGCAATTCTGACATTTCTTACTTTTAATTCTTATCCGTTAAAATTGCTGCAAGCAGTGCAAACATCATTATGGTGTTGGTCACACCATACAACATCAAAATTTTATTGTTTAGCTTAGATCACGTTATTTCTGACGCAACCGTAGTTATGTGTGCCATCTTAAAACACCATAATAAAATCGCGCAATGAAAGTTTTAGGGGTATCAGTAAAATGTATGATGCGCCGTTCTCCGATATATATACAAGTCCTAAGCCTTCACCTTAGCCTACGCTTTATATCTTATATAACGTTTAGATTAAGCCAAAGTAGATGAGCTGCCGGTCCCTAACCTCCTGCATCAAGCTGTTCTTTTTCTTTTTAATGATAACGTTGGTCCGTAAACGGGGCGTGTTGCTTAAAGCTATGGTGTCAAAGCCATCATATATAATGGATAGTGGAAGTGACATCATAGATGAAAAAACATCGATATCGGGTCTGTTATACCGTAAGTTCTGCATAATTTTGAAGCTTTAGCATTATTTACTATTGATTTAAAACCTATTTTTTGAAGAAGTAAGCCCCCAGCTTACTACGACAAAACAAACACAGTCTGAAATAATTTTGGCGCGTCAACGAGTTTTGATGATAATAAAATTTATTACAGATATTTCAGAATTTTAGGAAACGAAATCCGCAGATATATGATTCTTAGCATAAACCGCTATATGCATTTGTTTATGCATCGGATTGATCTCAGAGCGTCGTGCATATGAAACGGTCGCGACAGCCAGTCGAATAGCATGACGACACAATTTTCACCTTCAATATCATATGACATCGAATTAAAACAAATAATACAACGCGGTTGATCGTACAAACACAAATTAATATTAATACTGTACGTTACGTTGCATATTAAAAAATATCTAAACGTGATCTGCAACCAGGTATGTATAGACAGAGATTGCTATCCGTTGCATTTTTTTTGATGGATAATTTCAAATTGTGATTGGCACTGGTATTAAAATTCATCATGTCGCCATTTATTTAGAATGACTTCCTACCGCTTCACCGTCGCTGTCATGTGGTACCGTTGAATGTAATTTTACTTGTGGCAAATATTTTCTCATAACATAACTCTGATAACAATATGCTTCGTTTTTTAAATCGTGATTTCTGAATTCGCTAATGCTGTAGCTTTTGACTGCACGAATACTAAATGATGGGAACCGTGCGGTATGTTGCACGCGGTTATGTAGTTACTTCAACAATGTCACATTGATAATTTTTGATCTTTTGTACAGTGAGATTTTTGATCTTTGTAGCCCGGGCTCGGTCTAGTCCTTCTTCAACTTTTGAATAATTAAGTTTTCTAAAAAGCTGCGCCGAGCCGAAAAGTTTGGGCTAGTTCTCACCTATAGTGTTTGATAGTCGAAGAATCGTAGAGCTGGATGGAGTCATGCCGGCTTGGCAGGTACCAAATTACCAACTCCATGAAAGCGCGTCAGGCCAGGCCTGGGTGGCCAATCTCGATTTCGCAAATGCCCATGTTCGCCACTTCCTTTGGGTAATCGCACGTTACTTGGCGCTGATGAGCGACTGTAATCAACTTTGTCATTTACTACAAAATTTTGAAATGTGTCATTTACTATTAAGCTTAATGACGGAGTGTTAAATGAGAATCATTGGATTTTTGAGAAATTAAAAACACTAAAATATAGGTTCTAGCTTACCTCAAAGTCATGCAACCACAGAAGAACAGGCAGTGATTGTTACTATTTTGGTTAGAGAGCCAATAATAAAAGTACACAATTTTATTAATGGTTTAAATTTACCCAGTATTTTTCCAGTGCCATTCGCTGCTTTTAACTAATCTGAGGAACAAAAATCTATTTGCTTGCCCGACGTAACTGCGTATATCGTAGCGACAAACTATCAAAACCGCTGTCACCAATCCAACCAACAACAGCAATACATGGCGACGAGAACGCGTTCTCATGGCGCTGATATATTTTCTCTATAATATGCTAAATTATACCTATCAAAATTAAAGTTATAACAAACAATGGGACGTTCCTATGAACTCTCAGCCTAAGTCTTAACCTTACAGTCAGGCTTGGTCCGCTTCGACAGGTAAATTTTAGGAAAGACCCATACAATTGTTTTCCATCATTTTGCCGTAAATACTTCGGGTTATTCTAAATATATCACTTGCATGAAACTATTTTATAGCCGCTATTTGACTGATATAAGACAAATTCACAGCATGCTGTACGGCTTCCTGAATTTCTATGGCCGAGGTATCTTTATTACATTAATACTTTCATTCTAACTAAAAGATCAAATGATTTCAACGCGCATTGCAATATCTTGTGTTAACTAACAGAGTTTTTCTTGTGGCGTATGTTTATACCTGCGTTGTTATTCGTTCACTTTGCGACGTTCAAGAAGAAACCGAGCAACAGATCCTAGATAGCTTAGTGGTTTATACATGCATCTTTCAATCTTTTATTGTACAACCCAGGGTTGATCCGTGGCACCGGCTTGAGTTTGTCAAACCTTGCACCATACATGAACTAGTTTGATCATTTTATATCGGAGCTTAAAATCGTCAAACTAGTTCAAGGTGAGTTTAAACAAGTCATTGGAAAGCACCCGTGTATCTTTGACGATAACTGATGTGTGACGAACAACTCACATAAGCAAACATGCTACGGGGGTTATAGAAAAAGAACTTTAGACATGTATATAACATATTTTTTATAATTTTTTGAAACGGTGCAACCCAGTGTCTACTGAGAACGCTAGGCAGAAAAATACGAAAGGATGTCAACTTTTTAAGGGCCGAAGTATAATGCATGCCATGCCGTTCTCTATATCCTAAGCTTTAGCCTTGCTCTTAGAATAATCTAAAGTCCCTGATATATGAGTTCTGTACTAGCCCTGCTGCCGCTCCCGAACCCCCGCTTTAAGCTGTTCTTTTTTCTAACGTTATAAAGTCCGTACCCTAAAGTTGACATTGGGCATGTTCCGGGTCAAAATGAAAAAAATGGTTTTTAAGGGTTCTTTGCCAAATCTGGCAATACAGGTACCAGTCTTTATTAGCTCATATCTCGCGATACATTCTTCGCATCGAAAAATGAGCTCATCAGAGATGCAAAAATGCTGAACCTGCGCATCCGGATCTACAACTTTGCTAACTATGACTTTGTGGGACCAGTCCCTCGGCCGCCTTGGGCCCGAATCCTTCTCTTCGACCCTTTGCCATAAATAGCGATTTTCCAGATTTAGCTAGTTTTTACGTTACGGTGACAACCGATTAGGTTATCAATCACGCTGAATATGATAGTTTGCTATGCAGACTCCGTCCTACTTGACTATATTATACTTTTCATGGGGTTCCAGGGGTTTTACGGTCGACGAACCCGATTTCCAAAATCTGCGTTTTCATTTCTATGATTATATATGTATTGCGTGCAGGGCATATTGAATGGTTGGTCTATATAGGTATTGCTGAAGGCTGAAATAATGATTTGGTTATCTAGACTCAGGCGTGCACGTTTCATGCTTTTTCGTGGGGTTTCAATAGTTTTATGGTCAATGAACGCGATTTCCAAAATATAGTCTGTCTTCAGTTGTTTGGTTAAATATTGCGTACAGGTTGTCAGGAATTGTCATTATAGGTTTTTCGGTATGCTGAGTGCGATGGTTTGGCTATTTAGAGACCAGCACAAATACTTGATGCGCTGTCAGTTGCATTCGATGTGTTTAGGGTCCACGAAGTTTTAGGATTTTCAATGGATTCAGGGTTCAAAAAGGTTTCGGGGTGTTGTATCCATCATTCACAGCCTGTTATAGGTGATTAAACAAAATGATAACTTAAAAATGATACCACGCTCGCTCTGTTTCAACCTCGCTTGCGACTTACTTGTATTAATGTTTTGTTTAGCCGTTTTGCTCTTTTCGTAAAATTCTAAAATTGTCAAAATTCTTTAAATTGTTTTTTCAGGTGACGCAGTAGATACAAACAAATTATTTTGTCTAAACTATTAAAAATTTATATAAGATATTTATTATATGCATGAGTAAACTTAAGCTGCGCCCCTTACCATCCTCTTTTGACAAAAGCGATTGCCATTCAGTTGTTCACTGAACACAAATTTCATTTTTCCGTTAAAGAAGATAAATTAGTCCGTTTCATATTGCATACATTATAATTTGAAAATGTTCGCGAACACATTGGTTTTAAAGTACAGGGGCCGAATTGCATTCGCTAATGGCGTTATGGAACAGTAAGATGTCGAAATAGGGTACGGCTATTGAAACATGAGTTTTGTTCGCTAACAACGTTTTGTATGTGGTGTCAAAAGAGGATGGTTTGGTTTGCATTTTAAGTTACTCTTGCAATATACGTGTAGATAAAGTGTTTTTTGCAGCTTAATACCTTACCAGTACTATTTGAGTCGTTTGCCTACCAGCTTATATATGAACACTATGTTCCAGTGCAGCTAAATTATTCGTTAGTTAACGAAACGTTTGCTTTATCCTGTTAATAGTTATTAACTGTGTAACTGCATACAACTACGGTTTATACGTCCTTAGGCTTCATAGGTTGTCACATGGTAGTCTGTAGCTTTGTTACTCGGCGGAAAATATACTTTGACCCTACTGATGTTGGTTTGATTTTTCGTGAGAAAATAGCTTGATTATTTGTGGTTTTAGTTGCAATGTTGTACTTTACTAATGAATGACTGTGCAACGCAGTATGAACATTTGCAACAATTTCACACAATTATTCAATTATTTTCCGTCTACTCTCGTCCCATTTTTATTTGTGTTTTTTTCAATGCAAATGGGATTACTATTTATGCCACAGCATAGAATCTCAAATAAACAATTTTGGAGCTGAGACATAAGCGGCTGCATTTTAGACAGAAAGATGTGAAAAGCAACACTGTAAGCTTCTAAGCCTAAGTCTACAGGGCTGATTCGAATCTACGACCTATTATTAGATTCGTAAACAGACGCTCTAGCGACTATGCTATTCCAGGTAAACTTCACAGACAGCAGTTGAGACGCTGTTACGTTTTGTAGAAGTGTTGCTACATATTTCAGTAGCAATCCGCGGTGTCTGATATTCGATGCCATTTGGCAAACTTGGTTCTGGTGGTTGAAAAATCAGCCTCGGGTGATTCGTATTTTTGGTAGAGCTCAATCGGTGTCACTAAACACTTTGCTACTAATCTCTGGTTTGCTAATATACAATTCATATGTGTCGAAGGTCCATTTTGGATTAGAATGTTAAACTGACGGGGGAGGTCAAAGACGAAGGGACGAGGTCGTTGGGGGAGGGTAGACGCCCCCCGGCCGATATTCTGCCAATTTATTTTACAACATTTTTGCTAAAAATGTTCTCCGCACGCCTTCGGCGCTCCGATGGGTAGAGGGCGAGGGCGGTTTGAAGCGGAGCCTTCGGACGGCGTGGGTGGTAAATATGGCTTGGGGGTCTGACTCTTGGGGGTGGTATCGACACCCTATCGACACCTATGATATAATTATTCCTGGTTCTATTTTCGTAAATATAATATTGACGTCGTAGTGGATTACCACACAATAAGTAATGAACATCCGTGCTATCAAATGTTTACCCACATGGCACTCACAAATTTGCCCCGCCCCGCTTGCTGTTTACATCTGCGACATGGTTGTCAACCTACCTTGAAATCAATAACAGCACAACGGAATGTTAGCACTGTCTGCAACTAAGATTATCGCACCGCAATAAAAATAGCTTAGCAATAAAACTTTACCTTGCGCTGTTTGCTATCTGAAGGGTCCTTCAGTAGAATGCAAAGTGTTTTCAGAAGGCGATTAAAATTATCACCCAAATAGAGTCCAAACTGTCTCATCACTATATCTAAATGCCATAGGTGTCGACGGTCCGTCGCCTTTGGGGAATGTAGATTTACTCGGTAAGGTGTGGTAGAATATGGAAATTTTTAGAAACTTATAATTTTTGCCGATTTTGCTAAATTGTTTCCCAATTTTTTCCAATTTTCCCAGTTTTTGGGAAAACTTTCCATTTTTTGACAATTTACCCAGTTTTTGGGAAAACTTTCCAATTTTTCCAGTTTTTGCTAAAACTTTCCAATTTTTGACAGTTTTCGCAGTTTTAGGAAAAACATTCCAATTTTTGCCAATCTGTTCCAATTTTCTCCAATTCATTTCCATCCGCGTCACGGAGTTGTGGCTGTGGGAACACGGACCCTCAGGAGGATGTGAACGTGGATTTGTGGTTCCGAGCATTACGGGCTAAGCCCTAGCACGCCTATTAGGTATGAATATGTCTATTAGATTTTGCTGTACCTACGGTAAAAGACAATTTAACGAAAACCCAACCAGCAAGCGTTTCGCGACATAAGCCATAGTACGTTCTAAAAAAGAAACAACGAAAGCTTTGGAAATTTGTGTAGATTGCAGTATTAGCAGAATAATTGTCTGAGAAAATACACTGTCCATTCTGTTCTAGAAAGCACGGATTTTTACTCGTAATACATCAGATCTCGTATAAGAACAAACGTCACACATCTAGCGCAATGGAATACCGATACCATAAATATTAGATTTTTTATTGACAAAATATTTACAGCATCAGAATATGAAGACTCGACAGAAGAGGACATGAACCTATGTTATTTGACAGAATCTGTCGCTTGTTAGTATGTCGCGTTGAGAATGCTTTGTGTTTCAGCGACCGACTGTTTTTTGTGTTAGTAGCAAAATTCAGCGTGCAAATCTTTCATATTATTGTGAGGCAGCGAAGCACTATCAGAGACCTTGTCCTTCCTAAATACTGTGAAAGATTGTCGTTATATCACATCAAGTTGCACAGGCGGATAACAGCAATGGGGCGGAGGAGTGGGGGCTGGACGGCTGCGTCCCCCACTTCGTCAGGATATTGTCATAGCACGCAAACGAAAAAATGTGGAATAAAATAAAAAATATTTAGTTAAATAGTAGTCGAAATTTTTCAGCAACAATTGACCCTCGTCGTGTCAGAAAAATTTTGTTATACCGACACGCCACAAATTTCAGGATCTGCTGATGTTGCTGAGGGATCATTCTTTAGTAGGAAAATGAATAATGATATGTATATATTCGTAAAACAAAACAAATACAAATGTGTCAACAGATGTTATGATCGCAGTTAGGACCGTAAGGGGCGTTACACTCTATGGTTATAAAGTGCCACGTGAGACCGCTAAAGCTGACACGTCCCGAAGATATTTTATTGCAGTCGTTAGGGATGATTCCGAATTTGTGGTAGAATCGCTGGGTCACAGCCGCAGTAGAATTGTGATGTAAAATCAAATGTAATTTTCAAAACTCCATAATATATTTAGTGGCTTTAGAGTTGCCGAAATAGAAGCATGTAGGGATCATATTAGAGGGCGGATACAAAGGGTTCGATTAGTCGGAACCCCCCACCGAGGAGATAGGTTGATAAAGATTCCAATTTTTATTGCACTCAACATTTTTCTTAATATATATTTGCCACTTTTCCACAAGTTTTGACAAATTTCCCACCATTTTGGCCAATTTTCCCTTGATTTTTGTCAATTTTTCGCCAATGTTTGCAATTTGTCCCAGTTTTTTTTCTATAAGTTTTCGCAAGCCTTCGACGCGGAGGGGTGGGGCTGGTGGGCGGCACCACGGTTCCGTCCACCGTGCAATCCTGGATTCGCCACTGGCCATGTCCAAGACAGAAATTTCGTTTTACCAAAGCGCAAAGATATTTGCTCTTTTAAACTTCGTTTACCTAGGCAACCTTTAGCCTAGATGTAGAAATCTACACCCGCCGCTTTATTAGTGTAATGACGGTGACGCAGCTGCATGGCGCAACTTCCTAACACCATGCCCATACGACCCCGGCTATCACAACCTCAAGGGTGGACCCTAAGTTTTGCAATTTAGTCACTTCTCTTAGTCAGACCCAAGAAGCTATGGAGATTAGCAGGCCGCAGGCGCGCTTCACGGGGTGTGTTCGGACCCCGCCCGATTGGTTGCGCACGTGTCTAGTATCCTGGTATGATCGCTGAGGTCCCCCAGGGAGGTTGACACCGAAACATGCTCGCAGGTCATGATGTCGAACCGATATTCCCTATCCTAATCTAAAGGAAGTTGTTTTATCTGACAAGATGCAAGGTAAAAGCGTGATAATTGGAGGTTTACTATGTGAGTTTTAAGTTATGCTTAGTTTATTCTCGGTCGAACACTTTTCTCCTTTGTAGCCTAGCTGGCCCCCACAGGGTTCCGACATGCCCTGAGACGTTTAACGTCGGACGATCTATTTTGTAACGTGATAATTTTGACGGAGTTGGTAACGAGTGCTAAAGTTTTCCAAATAAATTTTGTCTCTGGTGTAACTGTAACTATTGTACGAGTGAGTTTGACGCCTAATTTTGAGGGCCATTCTCGCTGCAATGTCCGTACACAACTATATCAATATTGGCGGCGGACCGTTCGTGTCAGGGCTTGGGGTATTTTCATCCGCAAGCCGTGGCACGAAGGGTCGGCCCGTCCGTCTGGACGTCCTTATCACGCTAAGATTCCGATAACACGGGACACGTCACGTAATTTTCAAGACTTTATTCAAAGCTATGTACAGCGTTAGTTAATAACGGGCATCCGGCAAGGTACATGAACAAATACCAGCTAAAACAGTAATAATGTACCAATCCGAGCATTCGTTCCCTTTGTCCAATGCAAGAAGGAAAAAGGGGTGGCGCGAGCGAAGTCGTTCCCGGTAGTACCGGATCGAAATCTGTTCCCGAGGCGCTCAGCTAAGTCAGCTATAGCCCGGGTTATGTGTTCGGCGTGCTTCGAAGTTCGCTCTTAATAGCGCGCGGCGTTATTTGTCAAAATCAACTGTTGTACAAATCGTTACACAGTCCAAAACAAATGGTCACTTATAGTACAAACGAGCGAATGTTAATAGTAATCAGGTTACAATAAGCGATGCGTCTACTCGGTCGTCAGATGTGGAAACTCTGTTCGTCAGTATTCCTTGTCCTACAAAATGCCTAACATCCTTATCGAGCATCCCACAACATTCCGCCCACGTGACGGGTCATGTGGAAATTGCTAATTGTTTTAGTCTCAGCACCTCCAGCATTTCAAGCGGAAGCTCAGTTGTCCCGAGTCCTCAAAGTTCATTTATGATTGGCTTCTAACGGCGGGGGTGAATTTTGATGGTGGCGGAATAGTTAAACTACGTAATAAGTATCGAGGACGCCGTTTTGATCACGTTAATGGGGTCGCCCTTAGTCACTTTTCAACGGTCCTGATAAGAGCATGCCTGGGCATTTGCCATCTCCAACGATCTACCAGGCGATCACCATCTCCGTCCTAGCCGTTTCAAGCGGGTGATCGTGTCTACTCGACGATTTTGGCTAGGGTTGCACTCTGGGGTGCGTTTAGGGTCGAATCCTGGGGCAGACGCGTCCGCGCCCCTTTTGGTTGGCGTTTCTCTGGTTGGTTTCTTTCTTTTCCCTCTTTTCTTACTTTGTTTCTTTTGTTTCCTTTGTTTCCCTTGTTGCTGCAATCGTGTTATGTGTTCACTCTCTCTAACTTATCCTATTGCCTTACAATACTGTACACGTTGTCGTTGTACAGTGACTCGACTGCCCTATCGAAATTGTGCATTCGAGTTATCACTAAAATTTTATTAAATTTGTTCAGACCTCGATGGTCGAGTGGTTAAAACTGAAAGATCTGCAGCGGGCTTAAATTCCCCGTGCAGGATCGAAACTCAACAAGGGAAAATGAAAAAGGAGAGAGACAAAAATGGTGAAAAAGCTACATCGGGGCATACATAGTACATAGCCTAACGGGCAACCAAAGACAAAATAGAAAAGTGCTTAAACTCAGCGATCAAGTCGCTCTGAAAAGAAAACGGGGTTTTGCACTTACTCGGTTTGGGGTCAAAACGATTCGACAAAGGTCGCGATTTTCCTTTAGTAAAATGAGACTATGGTGATTTCCTTTTGAACATTGCACACCCTATCGTGCCCTGGAAGGCGTTGCTCATGGTCGATGCTGGTATCTAACCAGGTCATCAGTTCGTTTTAATAGGAGGTGATCTCCTACGTGCTACCGTGAAGCTTAACCACGTGTTATTGTTACAATGAGCTATGGTAACTTAACAGCCTGGTCGAGGCAGTTTCGCAGTAGGCTTTCCGAAATAGTGTCTTTTACTAGTGCCTGGTCGGGAGTGACATGGGGCTGGCGGGGTCTCGGGCATTCGAGACTAATCGCTATACCAGTTTCGAGTAACTTTTAGTAATGAACACGTTGCCTAATGGCACAAGTCAGAGATAAAAACAAGACGCAAGCTTTCAAACGATTTATAAGTATTACTCCTTGCGGAGTGCAAAAAACCTTTTGCTCAAGCTAGATTCGCTTAGAATTTGCTTAGTCTTTTACCTTCCCCAAATTTTCTTAACTCAACTGACAATTGAAATTTTGGGGCTTCCTAAAGCCCGACAGAGGCTAGTCCTCCGTCCCTAACTGCAACGTCAGTCCGAGCTCAAGCAGCGGCATGAGCATCGAACGGTCCACTAAGCTATAAATTTGTAAACCAGAAACATGAACAAGGAAGCCTGTCCCTATAACTAGTCGGGGAAATTTTATCGTGGTCGGCTCAGGAAAAATTCTGCGACCCTAACTCAAAAGCAATGCATCATGTAAAACATGGACGAGAAGCGTCCAGTTTGGTTTGCCTTACCTATGACCACGGGGAATCAGAAGGACTTCGACTTTTGTGTTCGCAACCTAAACACCCTCCGTGTATCCGCTCGCGATGCCTAAACGGAACTCGACTCGAGGAGGTTTGTCAAAGAACATGTAAAAACGTAGCAACTCGGTGTGGGAAGCGGGGCGTCCATCGGTGGACGCCCAGCCACCCTATGGAGAACAAGTCGTGCTACCGCGAACTAAAACTTTGGTCTGTTACACTCATGTCTGGGGAGAATAAACCCCCATACTCTTACAGCTCCTTGACTTAAAACCTTTGATCCGGGACAGCGATAGCTAGTCCCCTTCCGAGAGACGAAAGATGTCTACGCGGGTCCTCCGTCGGTCGAATTCCATTCCAAACGCCAGTCGAAAAACCGAAATACGAAAGAGTAACAAAAGCCGCGAAACAATACAATAAATCCAAGCGTCGGAGCCGGTCAGTAAAGTCGACCGAACTCCGCGCTGCCGAAGTCGAACTGATTCCCAGAGACGACGCGATAGTCGTCGCGTCAACATTTTCAGCTATACTGAAGGATAGCGACTTTGTCGCCATCCAATCGGAGAAGCTCTTTCAACACCCACTTTTTCGAGTTCAAACCCGGGCGCCCAATCGAAAAATTCCCAAGATTTTGATTTTGACAGCTATCGTAAACCCTGGGTCCCGTTTAGAGAGAGTCGGCTTCAATAGAAATCGCCGACATCAAACTTGAACCCTCCGAATACTCGGAGGTCGACCATCTGTGAGTTTTCTCCCAAAATCTCAGATCTTACCCCATCTGTATTCCCAAATTCTTGTCAGAAACTTATCCAAAATCCATTACTCAGATCTTTTAAACCTCTTACCTAACTTAGATTGGTCGTTATCCCCCAAATGTCCCACGAAAACGGTTAAATCACCCGTCAAATTTAAAATTTCAAACCAAGCTTGGTACATAAACATGCTTGAAGTAAGCTGGAATCTATCTTTTTGTGTCTTCTTGTCCTCATTCATCAAATGTTCCCAAAGCTAACTCGCCGATTTGAGGTCAAATTCCAGCTATTCAGCGAGTTAGCTGCCTCATTCATCACCGAATTTAAGCTTAATTAGAGGCCATCTGGGGCTAAATCTTGCTGCTAAACCCTTGGGTAACATGTCGGCTTACAAAATAAAGCCAAACATTCCTAGCATTCCTAGCTGAATTTTGAATATCCCGACAGGACGTCTTTAGACGTCCCAAAAAGGGGGGAACCGACGGCAGGAACGAGCTCATTTCGTATACTGGGGCGCGGCACATTCCTAAGTACCATCTTGATCTATCCGGGGTCCTATTCAGGAACTCCCGGAGCCCATGGGAGGGCCCTAAACCTACCCCCCGTCTTTCCTATTCCTATGCGTCCAGTCCGTCCGTAAAACTCATGAATTTAACGTCGTTTTGTACGTCTTGTCCCTACGCGTCCTGTTTTTTGTCATATTCCTATATGCTACATATATATACGCACACACACACACATATATATATATATATATATATATCCATAAATACATACACATACACATACAATACTCATGAGCACACACTACACATGAGACACACAGGCGACCTGAGCGACAGAAAGGTCGCTCAAATTCACACTAGAAACACCCAGAACCACAACAACAACAACAACAACAACAACCACACACAGCAACTACAACAACAACAACAACAACAACAACACACACACAATACAACCACGGCGACAGCAGCAACGACAACCGACCAAAGAAGCCGGTTAGAGAGAGAGTGAAAAAGAAAAAGGAGAAACGGAAAAGAAAGGGCACGGGAAGGGAGTCGGGACAGGGGTTCCCGAGGGAATTTCGAGGGGCTGGGGCGAAATTTGGTCCCAGGACGAAGAACGGGGCCGAACGATACCAAACACGAGGGGGTAGACGCAGTGGCGGGTCGGGACCCAATTTTGGGTTCCGACATGTGTTAGCATACAGGGTTTCAGCGGGCTTTCCCGCTCTAACGGTTGGGCGGAGCGATGCCCGCCGGGCATCGTTGAACTCGCCATGGAAAGGCGATTCAAACGAGGGGTGTTGTCCCTGCCTTATCGGCAGCGGGTAGAGGGGCACTAAAATCACGACTGATAAAGAGAGTGTCGGTAATGGTGGGGGCACGTTGTCGGCCGTCCCGGGTTAACGGGGCGACTGACGGAGACCCGCCGGGCATCTTTGAAGATGTCTCGACGTGGCGAATGCGATGAGGGGCGTTTTGCCTACTTTTGAGTTGGGGTTAAATTTTCGGTTGGACTGTACCCACTTTCAGTCGGTATGCCAAATTGGGGGCACTTTGACAGGTTATAACGGGCTAACGAGAGGTCGGACAAAGACCCGCCGGATATCGTTGTACTCGCCAAAAGCAGACGAGTACAATGAGTGGTCGCATGAGACTATTTGTGGTCAAGGGTCAGATATGAAGTTGGCACAACCTGACTTAGTTTTATGTTGAATTTCCGTGGTACGGTATAAAACAGGGAAATGGGTGATATAGTAGCGGGATGACTGGTCAGATCGAGACCCGCGTGGCCTCGTCAGATGCCTAGATGGGCAGACCACTTGGAAACACGCGTACTTTCACTCACTGATCCAATGGTAACCAGAAAAACCAGTTGTTAGTATGGGGGTCAGGCAATTTTGGGCGTCAAAGGATGTTATAAAAGAAAGGTTTTGATACGGTGGGGCGAAAAACAGACACACCGAGTCACGAAGGTCACGCAGTACACATATATATATGCATAACTATATTTACATATAAGCCTAGGTTATGTCCACTCGGAACCATGGTCTCCAGCCAAAGCTAGCGTAAGTATTGGCTGTTAATTGAATGTTTACCCGTTTGTCCCTAGAATATCTCAGGAATTCCTACAGCGATTTGCGATGTTGCGAGCTCATTCGAGAGCCCTGAAAATTCTCTACCAAAAAGTACTCGGGGCGTTTCCGGTAAATCTGAACCGTTGGACGGTTACGGGCCGATAAACAGGCCCGAGGTCCGTTATTTCCGAATACTCGGAAACTACCGTAACCCATTTGTTTCAGCTTACTTTTGCGACCATGAGGCTATAGTTTGCTCGAACCAGGTAAAATTGATAGTCCTGATCTTGACTACCTCCCGACCCCTTAAATCGTCAAAGGCCTCCTATTCCCGGACGGTATAAATTTTGAAATTTCAACATGGAAACATTTCCTAACGGTCGAGTTTCGTTCGAGTCTCTATCTCGGTGCCAATTTGAGGCTCCTTCCTATTCTAGTCAAAATGAACCTTCGCCCTAAGCTGACTTCCTGCGTGAACCTGTCCGACATGACACATAATCATAATAAAACATGCAAAGGCATACAAATAACGGCAGGGACACATTTATGACAGCATGGATGTACCGAGATAGCAATATTAACAAAACGATTATCAATGACCACGGCACCCGGCAACACATGAAAACTCAGTTCCAGTAGCTGTGTCTGATTCGATTTAAGGCGCGTTTAGGCCATCTTCACATCGAAGTCATGTAAAATGAACGTAACGGGCCGGAACGGGCCTGTTACATTAGTACTATCAAATTTCTATGGACGATGCCCTTTAGTGGAACCTTATATCGGATTTGCTTTTTTCAAGTTTAATTAATATGAAACTTCCCTGATGGATATGGTAAACGTGTGTTATTTTGCACAAAATTTGTGAAGCTTGTGTTGTTTTATGAATATTTCATATTTAATCTTATTTTTGACTAAATTTGATTTGTACATAATTGCAATTTTTATATTAATTTTCCATTTTATGATGTATTTGCTTTATATAGCTTCAAAAATATGCGCTACAAAACATGCACTTATACCTGCAACTTTATAGAAATTATGCGCAAATAATCGTACATTTTTTGTGAGCAATTTCATGAAAATAATATATATACAATTTACCACTCATATGGTAAATTATATATTATTTTTACAATTATTTAAATTCAATATTTTTACAATTATTCAAATTTGCACTATTTAATTTCATACAAAGTAATGTGTAACAACTCAAACAATTCTTACGTGTAAACTTATACAAAGGATATGTAAAAAATCATGCATATTCTATGCTACAATCCATAAAAATTATGTACAATATGCCATACATATATTGTGGTCAATTTTTTATGGTCTGAAATTTATGTCACCGCCAACTATACCGCCAGCAATTGTACACAGTTCATATTGTAACAGATCCATACGGATCGTTACGAGGTGGATTAATCTGACCACAGCCTAATGGCAAGCTTTTATCGAAAACCCGTAATCCTGACCACACGAATGATAGAATTTTGTTGATTTGTAGTTTTTTGGTAAGAGCTAGATTATAATACATATTTTAATACTATCTCCATAAATAATATCAGCAGTATATTAGAGCACGTGCTTTATAGAAAACGTGTCCATGTTCACAATGTCCAAGTAATTATTATTACTTTTTACGTGTGTTCATCGCTCTTAAAAGTCCGTAGCTATTTCCCAGAAGGCAAACCAGTCTCAATAGCTCTAGTTTTACAGATACAGCCACAATTTCTCGAATATGCAACATACATTTCGCCTCTGTTTTCTCATTTATTCCTCAAAAAATTATGTTACAGTTTGTATATTTTTAATATTATTTCGTATAATATGTTTTCGATACATAAAAGTAATTTTTTATAATAGATTTTTAGACTTTCGCCATCGCCTATTCACTATAAATAATTGTGCAGATTTACCACAATCACCGTGTATAGAAAGTTGTTAAGAAGCATAAGTAACAGTTGTAGTACATCCATCGTGCGTTAACAGATTTGTACGCACGGTTGTGACGAGTTCCGACGAGTGCGTCAGCACGAGTTTGAACAGTTAAACAACACAAACGTGCGTACAAATCACTTGACGCACTCCTGGCTGTGCTCAACTTACTTGTAATACAGCTAATTTAGCTAAACGTGCGCTAAGTCATTTTGATGCACGGCTTTAACTATATAAGCTATGTTACATAATTATGTTATATGCTACTGTTTATACGTACCTGGAATGATTCGCATATAGGCACAATAATATGTCCAGAGTTGCCTTGAAGTGAGGGCTACATGAAACCCAGAGAAAAAGATTAAGTTTAAAACACAATTCCCGCTTACTCTATTGCGAGGACATAATACATCTTCCAGCAATTATTTAGGTGCGTTTGTACCTACACCACTTCACCGGGCACATGTGTCTCTGCGATTTGATTAAAGTAGTTGTATTTTTTATTTATCAATCAGCCGACAATATATACCTTTCTAACGTTTTTTATTTGTTTGTTTACTGTGATGTGTTAACGACATTTTTTGTATCTTTATTACAACAGGAATCAGTTTTTAAGAATATATATAAAGCTTGTCTCAGTATATATAAATAGACGTTGTTTATTAACATATTTTTGGTTGCTAAATATGAGAATTAGCTTTTCTCTGTGGATTGTAAAACGAGGCAAGGTACACAATTATGTGTTCCAGGTTCGTTTAAACTGTGCCCACTCCAGCAATTTTAGCCCCCCTCCCGTGGAGAAATGTCTGCTACGCTCATTCATCAGCACCTTTGCAATTACTGCAAAACACGGGCGTAGCCACAAGCTTCTGCACGGAGGAGCAATGAAAGTGCTAAAGGCCAGGCACAGCTTAAAGAACTTTTCATACGTAAACTTTAATACCACATTTCTATTGTATTTCAGGGACACAGATACAACATAATTCGGGGGGGAGCCCTGATGGCATACCACTGATTGGCTACGCCCCAGTAGCAGTTTTCCAGTGTACAAGGCACATTGCCGCTGAATTGATTTCCATTGAAATGTGTCGGCTACGCTCATTCATCAGTACCGTTGCAATTACTACAAAACACGGGCGTAGCCACAAGCTTCTGCACGGAGGAGCAATGAAAGTGCTAAAGGCCAGGCACAGCTTAAAGAACTTTTCATACGTAAACTTTAACACCACATTTCTATTGTATTTCAGGGACACAGATACAACATAATTCGGGGGGGAGGGGAGCCCTGATCTCATACCCCTCCTTGGCTACGCCCCGGTTGCAGTTTTCCAGTGTACAAGGCACATTGCCGCTGAATTGATCTCCATTGAAATGTGTCGGCTACGCTCATTCATCAGTACCGTTGCAATTACTACAAAACACGGGCGTAGCCACAAGCTTCTGCACGGAGGAGCAATGAAAGTGCTAAAGGCCAGGCACAGCTTAAAGAACTTTTCATACGTAAACTTTAACACCACATTTCTATTGTATTTCAGGGACACAGATACAACGGGGGGGGGGGGTTCCGCCTCCTTGGCTACGCCCCGGATGCAGTCCAGGACAAGGCACATGCCGCGAATGACTCCATAAAGGTCGGCTAGCTCAATAGTACCGTGCAATACTACAAAACACGGGCGTAGCCACAAGCTCCGAAAACAAGGAGAAAGAGGGGAGAAGGGGAAGGAAAAGCTAAAGATTTTCATACGTAAACTAAAACTTTTGATTAGACACAGATACAACATAAGGCGGGGGGAGGGGAGCCCTGATCTTATACCCTTCCTTGGCTACGCCCCTGCTGCAAAGTTGTCCAGTGTGCAAGGGACATTTCCGCTCTGAATCCATCTCCATTGAAATGTATCGGCTGATTTTGCATTTGCCAAATTTAGAATTGCAACAACTGAGCTATTGTATTAGTTCCGATATCATAAATACGATTTAGCTTATAAGTTCACTAGTTAGTAACTGCCCTCAACTAGCAGTTATCACTAAACGTTATATTATATATAATATTTATATATTAGATATTTATATTTTTGAATCATTTTAGGAGAATTTTTCGATAAAAAATAAATTATTATGATTCCACGCTTTAGCAGACTAACTCTTCCAGGAATTTGTCAAATATGTTTAGGTGATTTGTCAACCAACGCCGCCAAACCGAACTTCCAACACCTACGGCGCAATGTCACTGGTGACGCTATGATACGTCCCGATCTGAGATCATTTGTTGGAGCTACCAACTTGATGCTGAACGAAAAGGTACACGTCAAGATATTTAATGGAGCTGGTAATACAAGATTTTGTTACTCAAATATGTTGTGTAAGGTTTATTACGGTAGTGTACGGTTTGTTTGACCTCAAATTAGCATAGTTCACGCATTAAAAATTTCAAACATGTACACCTTGAATAAAGACGCATAATCTAAATATTATAACATCATGCGGTAAGGCTAATTTTCATTCTATTCCCTGATGCTAAACACACAAGAGTGTCAAATAACCAATCATTGAGTAACATTAGTAAAGCAATAAATTTCATTCAATAGGCGTCGAAGTACTCGTTATGAGCGATTACCGTATCTATACCAATTACCGCCATATCATTCATTGTTGGGCGTTTATAAGAACATGACCGAAACGTAACCAAATGGAATACATGTACGTTTGCATTGAAAACAGTATTATACATAATTAACGGTTATGTCGAGGTCGGGTCGAAACTCCGTTTACTTGCTGTGGCTGGAATGAAACAAAAATAGGGGGTGTCTACTGTGTACTGTTTTTGCTGAAAATTCGATTACTTAGCGGAAGTTAATGGTTTAGTGTGGTGTCATGGACATGCAGTGTTTGTTTTAAAATTCAATATAAATACCAAAATTTTGATAATGATTTGGCGAATTATGGCTTACGATCTGTTTAAACTAAGCATTATTAATCTATAATTGCCGTGAATTAGAGTTTCATATATATGAAAATTTTTCCAAGAATTTCAAAATTATTGTAAACCCAACGGTCCCAGCGAAAGCATCTGGTATAATATTTATCTGTATAGCAATTACACGTTGTGTTATATTGTACATTGCTTACCGTACATAGATTATTACGGTATACTTGTATATTTATATGTGTAAAAGATGTGACACGGATTCTACATTAAAGGATTAAATGCCAAATTCGCGTATATTTAAATATAAAATTTATGTTAAACCGCTTTGTTGTACAGTGGATACTATTAGGATTAAATGCCAAATTCGCGTATATTTAAATATAAAATTTATGTTAAACCGCTTTGTTGTACAGTGGTAAAATAGAAAAAACTGTTTATTCATTCGTGTTTTCTCATGATACTTAACTTACGTATCGTATTTTGGGCATCGTATGCGCATACGATGCCCAAAATTATTTTGGTAGCTAAATAATCTCACGATAAATATAACAATTTTTCGATATCAAAAATTCTCTTGTGAAAGGTAAGTTTTTGAACAGTAGCCGTAATCCCATTGTCACAACCACAGGGTTTCTAAACAAATCGATGCGAAACAAAAGCCGGAGAAAAACAGTAACTCGAGCGAGCAGCAAGTAAGTAGAACCGCAACCACTAACAATTAAGCTTTATTAAACAGTCATGAAACAGGAGGGAGCAAAACATGAAGCAAGTTGGCAACTGACATCGAAGGAGAATAAATGTCTAGTTTATATAGTTCTTCTAACCCACGTCCCTTTAAGATTACATCATTCTTATTGCATCATTTCTATTGCATCAGTCGTGACGGCGTTATTCATTTAGCTATCTTCCTTGCATGAGGATTGTATTCGCGTAAATAGCATGGAAGCAGCGTTCACGTGAACATGACGCAACACCTCCTTGCCAGCCTTGAAGTCCCGGAGAAGGCGATTAGCAACAGGAGCGACCGACCGGTTTGTGAGTTCTCGTCGATCGTCGGAGATTGTCGGGACCATACTCGCCGCCTGCCGGTAATCGAGGATTTGTTCGAGCGCGTCGAACTTCATTCGCGATTTGAGCGGCAATAGGTTTTGGTTTGTCGACCGAGGAAACATGCGGAGGATCAATGAATTCGGAATCGTCGGCCGCGCCATAACGTGGACGGAGTTGATCGATATGTCGTCGCCAAACTGGACCAGTTGGGCAAACGCGGACGTTGACACTTCGAGGACCAAACACTTTGGAGACTACAGCGGGCACCCATCGTGGCTCTCTGTCACCACCCGGCCGATAGTGCAGAGCATAGACTGCGGATCCAACGTCGAACTTGCGATTGAGTTTTGCAACGACTTGATCGGAATTGTGTTTGGTTGCGTCTCTCGTCTGGCGAGCTTGAGCTTGTTGAGCTGGCAATGGGGCAAATGTATCGACCATAGCTCGAATCTGTCGATTGTTCAACAATTCACTTGGAGAGTAGTCGCTGTTGGGAATTGGTGTTCGACGGTACTGGAGGAGAAACTCTTGGAGAGCTGCTTTTGGTGGAAGGCGAGACTTTCGCAGCGATTGCTTGAAAGACTGCACCATTCTTTCTGCAGCACCGTTCGTGGACGGGTGATATGGCGCACCGGTGAGATGAGAGATTCCGCGTTGTTTGCACCAATCCTTGAACTCGCCTGATGTGAAAGCGGTACCATTGTCGCTGACTATGGCATGAGGATATCCGAAATGGGCAAAATCTTGTTCGAGAAGTTCGATGGTCGATCGGGATGACATGGATTGAGTTTGATGGATGCAGGGATATTTTGAATATGCATCTACGAGGATGAGCCAATTGCTACCGAGGAAATTGATGGCGTGATCCACGTGAACTCGTGACCACGGCTTTTCAGGAAGCATCCAGGGATGAATCGGTGCTTTGGGAGGACTGTGCTGATGCTCGGCACAGGTCGAACAACTTTGGCACAGTGAGACGATATCTGAGTCAATGTTGGGCCAGTAGACGGACGTTCTGGCCAACTGCTTCATTCGCTGCATTCCGAAGTGACCCAAATGAAGGACGTCGAGAGCACGCTGACGAAGAGTGGAGGGAATTACGAGTCGCGAACCGTAGAACAGGCAACCATCGGCAATTGATAATGAATCGGATACTTTGCGGAAAGGTGATATTGCTTTATCATAATCGTCGAGTTTGTTAGGCCACCCTTCTCTGACGTATCGCTTGACACGAGAAAGAATTGAATCTTTTGCTGTCTCGTGCACGACTGTATTGTCCTTGACGGTATCGAGTTGCTGATTGATTGTTTTGATGGTACAGACAGTATTGATGTCAGCACCATCTTCCTCCCTGTCAAATTGAATGTCCGGACCCATCGGAAAACGGCTTAGCATATCGGCGTTGCCGTGCGCAGCTGTACGACGATATTCAATTGTATAGTCGTATTGCTTGAGAGTGAGGGCCCATCTTGCCAATCGATTTGCGGCCAGCGCCGGAGTCGGCTTCGAAGGACCAAATAGAGCCAATAAAGGCTTGTGATCAGTCACTAGGATGAATTGGCGTCCGTATAGATATCGGTGAAATTTGCTAAGGGCAAAGATGATTGAAAGGGCTTCCTTTTGGATTTGACTGTATTTCTGCTGAGTTGCAGTGAGGGTTTTCGACACATTGGATATAGGACGCTCGGAGTTGTCTGGGAATCGATGAAATAACACTGCTCCAATTCCAACATCTGACGCGTCGCAGGAGATGCCAACCGGAGTTGTTTGGGAATAATGGACGAGACGCTTGTCTTCGCTCAATGCGTTTTTGATTGCTTGGAAGGACGCCTGTTGTTCGAAGTTCCACTGCCATGGGACATTAGCTCGAGTGAGTTGATGAAGGGGTGCCGACATTGTTGCTAGGTCGGGAATGAACTTGGCGTAGAACTGCACTGAACCCAGGAAAGATCGAAGCGAGGAGACGTTGTTGGGAGGAGGCATATTCTTGACTGCATCGACTTTTTGGCCTTTGGAGATGCCATCTCGAGAAAGACAGTGTCCAAGGTATTCGACGGACGGTTCGGCGAAAGCACACTTTTCGAGTCGACAACGTAGTCCCTTGTCGTTAAGGCGTTGTAGAAGTTCTCGAAGATTGGATAGATGATCAGCAGCTGTCGATCCACTGACTATGATGTCATCCAGGTAGACGCCGACACCAACCAAGTCGCTGGTCAGTTGTGCCATGGTTTCTTGGAAATAGCCTGGAGCCGAGCTGATGCCGAAGGGAAGACGAGTTTGAAGCAATGGACCTTGATGAGTGCTGAGGGCCAAACGCTTCTGGGATATCGGACCCAATGGAATTTGATTGTAGGCGTCGGCTAGATCGATTTTCGTGAAACCGTAGCCACCGCCGAGTTTGCGCATCAAATCTTCGGGAGAGGGCATTGGGCATCGATGAGTCTCCAATTGAGGATTGACTGTCACTGAATAATCACCGCAGACCCGGATTTTCGGCTTGAGTTGACCTGGGAGTAACGCCTTGCGGATCGGCACGACGGGAGTACCATATTCGCTGAATTGTGTTCGTTTCCAGACACCTCGCTTGATGCCATCGTCATAGGCTTTGGCCAAATCTTCTTGAATTGCGATCGGCACCGGCCGCGGCTTGCAGAAGATTGGTTGTGAGTCAGCCTTGAACTTGATTTCCAGCTCGAAATCTTTGAGACACCCGAGCTCTGGCTTGAACAAATCCGGAAATTCGGCGCACAGGGCCTTGCAGGACTGTTGCAGTGATGGATCGATTGCGTCGGCTTGAACCTTGAACACCCGGCTTGAACCATCGACTTGACCCGTCAGACCGATTAGACTGTCGACCGAAACGTTGAGGGAGTGGATTGCGTCTCGGCCCAGCAGATTCAGTTGAGGGATCCTCGACACGATGAAATTGAGCGTTCGGGGGTTGGGAGTTGAGTTGTCGGAAAGTTCGGCTTGTAGTTGAGTTGCACCCAGCACTGGAAGCGTGTGTTGGGAAGCTGATTCGTATTGATTGTCTGTGGGTTGAATGACTGGCTTGCCCACTTGTCGCCACACTTCCTCGGAGATGAAATTATCGCTTGCCCCGGTGTCGACCTCGAATTGAATCGATTTGCCGTTGAGGAGTACCGACTGTTTGAGTTGCGGCACGGATTGAACACGTTTGACTGTTCGCAGTTGAATGTGGTTGACGGAGCGGGAACCTTTGGGATCGGATTGATCACGCTTGCGTTTGAGGCATGCGGCTTCGATATGACCCACCTTTCGGCAATATCGACACTCGGCTGTTTTGAACTTGCAGTCCTTGCCGGCATGACCTGACTTTCCACATCGACCGCACACGCCTTTGGGAAAATCGCCTTTTGCCACCGGTTTCGATTGCGACTTGCCCTTGGGATCGGCTTGCACTTTGTTGACCGGTTTGGGAATCGCACCATAGACGGTTTCTTTTGCGACCTTGGCGGCTTCTTCCGTCTCGATTGCGATTTCGATTGCTCGCTGAAATGTCAATTCGTCATCTTTAAGTTTAAACAAACCCTTGAGAACGGCCTCGTTTTTGACTGAGCAAATGAACCGGGTTCGCATTGCCTCGTCAAGCGGATCCTTGATCGACCCAAAATCACACGTAACAGCGTCTTGTCGAATGCGTGTGACCAGCTCGGGGATGGACTCGCCCGGTCGTCGATCCATATTTCGCCAAAACTTGAACCGTTCGCGTACGATGAACCGTTTGGGGTGGAATTGATCGGCCATGAATACGCAGATTTCGTCGATTGACAAATCGTTGACATCCTTGATCGGGGTTTGCTGACCAGCGAGGTTAGACAACAACTTGAACACGACCGGGGATTGATTCGTGAGGAACACCTGTGCTCGTCGTTCGACCGGGATTGAGTTTGCGCCGACGAACGTGAGGAATCGGGCCCAGTAGTCTGTCCACAGCTCGGCCGTTGTGTCGAAGGGCATGAACGAGGGAAGAGTTGATTGGGCTACGAATGAGTTGCCTTGACCCGACTTGCTCGCCATGCTTTGAACGAGGGCCATGATTGAGTCCATCTGCTGCTTATGCTGTTGCTGCATAAGCTGGATCAACTGTGCCATTTCCGCCATTGTGGTCAATCCTGATCGCCACTAAAACCCTGTCACAACCACAGGGTTTCTAAACAAATCGATGAGAAACAAAAGCCGGAGAAAAACAGTAACTCGAGCGAGCAGCAAGTAAGTAGAACCGCAACCACTAACAATTAAGCTTTATTAAACAATCATGAAACAGGAGGGAGCAAAACATGAAGCAAGTTGGCAACTGACATCGAAGGAGAATAAATGTCTAGTTTATATAGTTCTTCTAACCCACGTCCCTTTAAGATTACATCATTCTTGTTGCATCATTTCTATTGCATCAGTCGTGACGGCGTTATTCATTTAGCTATCTTCCTTGCATGAGGATTGTATTCGCGTAAATAGCATGGAAGCAGCGTTCACGTGAATATGACGCAACACCCATGAACCTATTAACACGAAATCAGCATCGAGAAAGCCACATTCGAGAAGCTATCTTCTGAGCCGGTTTATATACGTTACTTTAGCATTTTTATCAAACACTTAAAACTAACGCAGCAGCAGCGAATGAATTAATGTTTAAAGTGACCAATGGTTTTCAACCCCACGGTTACAACACATTGTGATTCAAGTATAGGTGTTCAATGTTTGTCGATTAGGGACAGAATAGATGGTTCCGACGGGATGCGTGCTGGGCGGGGTAAATAGAAGAACTATATAAACTAGACATTTATTCTCCTTCAATGTCAGTTGTGCCCCTTCATGTTTTGCTCCTCCTGTTTCATAACTGTTTAATAAGGCTTAATTGTTAGTGGTTTCGGTTCTACTTACTTGCCGCTCGGCTGAGTTATTTTTCTCCGTTTGTTTCTCATCGATTTGTTTCAAAAACCCTGTGGTATTTGTGACAGTTTTTAGTGGCGATCAGGATTAGCCGGCAAATCGGCGGAAAGTGGCACAGTTGATCCGGCTTCCTACGGGCGACGGCGTGGCCGGCAGATGGACTCGATCATGGGCCCTGCCCATTTCCGAAGCATGGCGAGGGGTCGAGGCAACTCAGTCGTAGCCCGATGAGCTCTCCCTGCGTTCATGCCCCTCGACACAACGGCCGAGTATCAGGAAATGCAGCCCGAATTGTCACTAGGTCGGCAAACTCAATCCGTTTCGAAAATTCGGGACAACCGCGCCTCCCTCACGAGAAATCGAGATGCCCGGTCGTGCTCCAAGTTGTTGTCTAACCTCGCTGGTGGAGCCGATAGACGATTTGTCGATGAGAACAAATTGCTTGCCCGGTATTCATGGCAAAATCAGGATCCCGCCAAAACAGGCGTTCGTACGCCGAACGGCTCAAGTTTGGCCGAAATATGGATCGAACGACCGGCGCGGCAAGTCCGTCCCCGAGCTGGTCGCGCGCGATTTCGAGCGAGACGTGCCTTACCGTGTGATTTTGGGTCGATCAAGGATCCGCTTGGGCGAGGAGGCAATGCGAAATTACCATTGCTCAGGGGGTCAGAAAACGAGAGGGGCCGTTTCTAGAGGTTTTTTTGTTTAAACGGACAAATTGAGCAGCGAGCTATCGAAATCGCAGATCGAGAAGCGGAAGGACCGCCAAGAATCCGCCAGGAGGACAAACCGTCTCGTGGTGCCCAAACCGGTCCCGAACGAGAAGCAAGCCGATCCGAGGGCAAGTCGCAATCAAAAAGTTCGTGGCGAAAGGCGAGACCCGAAGGTGCGCGGCGGATGTGGAAAGTCAGGGGTGCGCTACCGGCAAGGAGACTGCAAGTTGGGAAGCGGCCGAGTGTCGATATTGCCGAAGTGGGGTGGTGGGAAGCCGCATGCTGGATTTGGAGACGTGGTCGATGCAAATTCGGAGCTCCCAAAAACATCCGAACGTGTTCGATCTACGGCAACTCAAACAGTCGGGCTCCCTCAACGGCAAATCGATTCGATTGCGAGGTCGACACCCCGAGGCAAGCGATAATTTCAGTCTGCGAGGAAGTGTGGCGACAAGTGGCGGAGCCTGTCGTTGCAACCCCACCGGATCAATACGATGGCTTCCCCGACACACGCTTGCCCAGTGTGCATCCTCGACTACAAGCCGAACTCCGACAACTGCAAACTGCAACCCCGGCTCGCTCCAGAGTTCAGATCGGTGTCGAGGATCCGACTGACCTGCAGCCGAGAGACGCGAGATAAGGGTGCTTCGGTGCGAGAGCAGGTCTGATGGTGCCTAGCGGGTAAGCTGGATCGCTTGAGCCCAGGAGTTCAAGCCGAGACGCGATCCCGGTAGTCCCAGCTACAAATAGGCCGAACCCGAGAATTTGAGTTCGAGCCAGGAGTTTGCGGTGAGATCGAGATTTCAGAGCTGGAAATTGGAGTTCGAGGCTGAGCTGCGAACGAATATTTATAGAGCGGCCACCGTGCCGATCGCAATTCGAGAAAAGATTCACCAGAAGCTATGACGATGAGATCAAGCGACTGTATGAAACGAACACATTGCAGCGAACGGTACTCCCGTCGTGCCCGAGAGGCCGTACTCCCAGGTCAACTCGGAGCCGAAAATGCCGGGTCTCGTCGTGGTGACGGGTCGATCCTGATGAAATCGAGTGCCCAAATGTCCTCTCCGAAAATTGATGCTTGGGCGGTCATTACGATTTCACGAAAATCGATATTAGCCCGACACCGTACAATCAAATTCAGTTGGGTCCTTCGGCCCTCAGGGGCGCTCATAAAGGTGCCCGGTGCTTCCGAACTGCGTCTTCCCTTCGGCGTGGCTCGGTCGGTTATTTCCGGTGGAAAATCAGTGGGACGACGACCAGCCGATTCGGTTGGTGTCGGCGTCTTGTGGGATGAGCATCCCCGAGTAGTCAGTGGAATCGACCGCACTGCAAAATGTGGTGTGCTGCAATCTTCAAGAACTTCTAGAACGCAAAAAATTTCGAGAGCGAGAGGAAGCTACGTTGTAAAACGAAAAGAGGTGTGCTTTCGCCGGAACCCGGTCGTCAAATCCTGGACACTGTACTTTCTGAGAACGGCATCTCCAAAAGCAAAAAGTCGAATACGTGCAATATTGTGCGCTCTGCTGCACTGTGCTTCCTGGGTTCAGTGCAGTTCTACACGGGTTCAATCCCGACCTAGCAAGCAAATATCGCACCCCTCGTGAGCTCGGCTCAGACTAATGCTCCCGTCGCGGCGGTGGAACCTGGGCGTCTTGCCATGCAAATCAAAAACGCATTGACGAGGCGTGCTATTATTCCCGAACAACTCCATTTGTGGCGTCTCCTCGTGGTGATGTTCAAATTGGAGCCGTGTTATTTCGTGGGGACAAGCCACAAGCGTCATCTCTGTGTCCAATGTGTGTTCCTCACGACCGGCGGAGAGCGCGTCAAATCGAGAAAGGGAAGCCCTTTTCAATTTTTGCCCTTAGCAAAGTTCGCCGATATACACACGGGACGCCGATTCATCCTAGTGACTGATCACAAGCCTTTATTGGGTCTCTTGGCCTTTCAAAGCCAACTGCCGGGCCCCGTCCACACAAACCGGGGCCCTCCGCTCTCAAGCCAATGCGACTACAATTGGAGGGGTGTCGTCGTACAGTTTGCGCGCGCGAGCAACGCCGATATGCTAAGCCGTTTTCGATGGGGCGCGTCAGAAGTTTCAATTTGACAGGGAGGAAGATGGTGCTGACATCA
>JASANE010002404.1:0-55183 GCA_030248225.1 Trileptium ribeirensis | reverse complement strand
CGTTATTTTTCCATTAGATAGCAGCACATTAGATTATAGGATGGAAACAGATTAGAACATCTAGTCAGTTATAACATCATTCTGCGGATCTGTTTTATAGCGATCAAATTTCATACCTGATAATGCTTTGTAATTTTTCAAACACAGAAAATAATGACCTTGAATCCTTGCCGTCAAATTTGTACAGCTGCCTATCCTCAGCTAAATCGCAATAGTCACGGAAGCTGCGTTATTTTTCCATTAGATAGCAGCACATTAGATTATAGGATGGAAACAGACTAGAACATCTAGTCAGTTATAACATCATTCTGCGGATCTGTTTTATAGCGATCAAATTTCATACCTGATAATGCTTTGTAATTTTTCAAACACAGAAAATAATGACCTTGAATCCTTGCCGTCAAATTTGTACAGCTGCCTATCCTCAGCTAAATCGCAATAGTCACGGAAGCTGCGTTATTTTTCCATTAGATAGCAGCACATTAGATTATAGGATGGAAACAGACTAGAACATCTAGTCAGTTATAACATCATTCTGCGGATCTGTTTTATAGCGATCAAATTTCATACCTGATAATGCTTTGTAATTTTTCAAACACAGAAAATAATGACCTTGAATCCTTGCCGTCAAATTTGTACAGCTGCCTATCCTCAGCTAAATCGCAATAGTCACGGAAGCTGCGTTATTTTTCCATTAGATAGCAGCACATTAGATTATAGGATGGAAACAGACTAGAACATCTAGTCAGTTATAACATCATTCTGCGGATCTGTTTTATAGCGATCAAATTTCATACCTGATAATGCTTTGTAATTTTTCAAACACAGAAAATAATGACCTTGAATCCTTGCCGTCAAATTTGTACAGCTGCCTATCCTCAGCTAAATCGCAATAGTCACGGAAGCTGCGTTATTTTTCCATTAGATAGCAGCACATTAGATTATAGGATGGAAACAGACTAGAACATCTAGTCAGTTATAACATCATTCTGCGGATCTGTTTTATAGCGATCAAATTTCATACCTGATAATGCTTTGTAATTTTTCAAACACAGAAAATAATGACCTTGAATCCTTGCCGTCAAATTTGTACAGCTGCCTATCCTCAGCTAAATCGCAATAGTCACGGAAGCTGCGTTATTTTTCCATTAGATAGCAGCACATTAGATTATAGGATGGAAACAGACTAGAACATCTAGTCAGTTATAACATCATTCTGCGGATCTGTTTTATAGCGATCAAATTTCATACCTGATAATGCTTTGTAATTTTTCAAACACAGAAAATAATGACCTTGAATCCTTGCCGTCAAATTTGTACAGCTGCCTATCCTCAGCTAAATCGCAATAGTCACGGAAGCTGCGTTATTTTTCCATTAGATAGCAGCACATTAGATTATAGGATGGAAACAGACTAGAACATCTAGTCAGTTATAACATCATTCTGCGGATCTGTTTTATAGCGATCAAATTTCATACCTGATAATGCTTTGTAATTTTTCAAACACAGAAAATAATGACCTTGAATCCTTGCCGTCAAATTTGTACAGCTGCCTATCCTCAGCTAAATCGCAATAGTCACGGAAGCTGCGTTATTTTTCCATTAGATAGCAGCACATTAGATTATAGGATGGAAACAGACTAGAACATCTAGTCAGTTATAACATCATTCTGCGGATCTGTTTTATAGCGATCAAATTTCATACCTGATAATGCTTTGTAATTTTTCAAACACAGAAAATAATGACCTTGAATCCTTGCCGTCAAATTCCTGCCCTACAGCTGCCTATCCTCAGCTAAATCGCAATAGTCACGGAAGCTGCGTTATTTTTCCATTAGATAGCAGCACATTAGATTATAGGATGGAAACAGACTAGAACATCTAGTCAGTTATAACATCATTCTGCGGATCTGTTTTATAGCGATCAAATTTCATACCTGATAATGCTTTGTAATTTTTCAAACACAGAAAATAATGACCTTGAATCCTTGCCGTCAAATTTGTACAGCTGCCTATCCTCAGCTAAATCGCAATAGTCACGGAAGCTGCGTTATTTTTCCATTAGATAGCAGCACATTAGATTATAGGATGGAAACAGACTAGAACATCTAGTCAGTTATAACATCATTCTGCGGATCTGTTTTATAGCGATCAAATTTCATACCTGATAATGCTTTGTAATTTTTCAAACACAGAAAATAATGACCTTGAATCCTTGCCGTCAAATTTGTACAGCTGCCTATCCTCAGCTAAATCGCAATAGTCACGGAAGCTGCGTTATTTTTCCATTAGATAGCAGCACATTAGATTATAGGATGGAAACAGACTAGAACATCTAGTCAGTTATAACATCATTCTGCGGATCTGTTTTATAGCGATCAAATTTCATACCTGATAATGCTTTGTAATTTTTCAAACACAGAAAATAATGACCTTGAATCCTTGCCGTCAAATTTGTACAGCTGCCTATCCTCAGCTAAATCGCAATAGTCACGGAAGCTGCGTTATTTTTCCATTAGATAGCAGCACATTAGATTATAGGATGGAAACAGACTAGAACATCTAGTCAGTTATAACATCATTCTGCGGATCTGTTTTATAGCGATCAAATTTCATACCTGATAATGCTTTGTAATTTTTCAAACACAGAAAATAATGACCTTGAATCCTTGCCGTCAAATTTGTACAGCTGCCTATCCTCAGCTAAATCGCAATAGTCACGGAAGCTGCGTTATTTTTCCATTAGATAGCAGCACATTAGATTATAGGATGGAAACAGACTAGAACATCTAGTCAGTTATAACATCATTCTGCGGATCTGTTTTATAGCGATCAAATTTCATACCTGATAATGCTTTGTAATTTTTCAAACACAGAAAATAATGACCTTGAATCCTTGCCGTCAAATTTGTACAGCTGCCTATCCTCAGCTAAATCGCAATAGTCACGGAAGCTGCGTTATTTTTCCATTAGATAGCAGCACATTAGATTATAGGATGGAAACAGACTAGAACATCTAGTCAGTTATAACATCATTCTGCGGATCTGTTTTATAGCGATCAAATTTCATACCTGATAATGCTTTGTAATTTTTCAAACACAGAAAATAATGACCTTGAATCCTTGCCGTCAAATTTGTACAGCTGCCTATCCTCAGCTAAATCGCAATAGTCACGGAAGCTGCGTTATTTTTCCATTAGATAGCAGCACATTAGATTATAGGATGGAAACAGACTAGAACATCTAGTCAGTTATAACATCATTCTGCGGATCTGTTTTATAGCGATCAAATTTCATACCTGATAATGCTTTGTAATTTTTCAAACACAGAAAATAATGACCTTGAATCCTTGCCGTCAAATTTGTACAGCTGCCTATCCTCAGCTAAATCGCAATAGTCACGGAAGCTGCGTTATTTTTCCATTAGATAGCAGCACATTAGATTATAGGATGGAAACAGACTAGAACATCTAGTCAGTTATAACATCATTCTGCGGATCTGTTTTATAGCGATCAAATTTCATACCTGATAATGCTTTGTAATTTTTCAAACACAGAAAATAATGACCTTGAATCCTTGCCGTCAAATTTGTACAGCTGCCTATCCTCAGCTAAATCGCAATAGTCACGGAAGCTGCGTTATTTTTCCATTAGATAGCTTTATTATTTCGATTTTTGTTGGTCCGATATTTTGCTGTATGTTGGGATTTATATTTTTTCAACAACGGAATATATAGGGATTCCTGTAGGAAATATGAATTGTTGAATGTAACAAGAAACTGCCCATGCTATTATGAAAGCAACGTACCGCAGGTTTTTGACCGAAGTTTTGATGGAATAGTTTGAAATTTTATGTCGTGTGTTTAGTATAACTATAATTATTAGTCAAAATAGATAAAAATATATTTTTACATAGTTTATGATTCCTAGTTTTATAAAAAATTATTTTTCCTTGCACTTTATAAGTGAGTGTGTTGTCGCTAAGGGCGTTCTATCAACATATGCACTGGCCTACAAAAGACCAGGGCACAGGGGTCGCCGTCTGGAATGAAATTGGCCTAATAACTCTGCTCAAAACCACATCGTGTGAAATACTGATTTGTTAATGTTAACCAGTGTGTCTAACATTATTGAGATTCAATTTTAAATTGAAGAAGTTTCATCATTTGAAGAAATTGCTAATATTTCATCACAATTACCCTGTCAGTTGTTGTTTCAGGCACTTGAAGTCATTCCTCAGCTCCGCGAACAGCTTCCGTTGGAACGCGCAAAAATGCGAATTCGTATCACGCTTCCGTCATCACATGCGAAAGCGATGAAAGTAAAACTTGATAACCTTTTAACGACAAAAGAATCCGAAAACTGGGAATCGGGTGCCTTGGACGTGGTATGTGCATACTACGTAATACGATTACTTCATAGGTGTCTAGTGTGTGTGTCGTTTTATGGTGATAGTCTTGGCGACGTTGGAGGGAAGAGTAGGCTAAAGGCATAACAAGAAATCTTACCAATTCATCCCAATTTTTCCTTATAATTTTCACAGTTTTTTTTAATTATTGTAATTTTGCTCGTAATTTCATAATTGCTAAATTTTTCGCTTTTTCGACTGACGGGGGAGGGCGTAATGTTACTTATTTAGGGTGCATATTAGATATCTGACTATCAGTTTTGCTGCATCTATGCGTTATTGAGCAGAAAATTAATAAATATTTTTCGGTGAGTTACATGTTTGTTATGGCAATATATCTAATTTTATTGAGGCAAATTGCTGATATTTTTAGGTTTCGCTTATTGAACCCGGCCTATTTCGTGAACTGGATCAATTAATACAACAAGATACGAAAGGCAAAGGCAAATTGGAGTTGTTAAATTTGAAAGATATTCAAGCAGACGACGAGTTTTTAGAATGATGCTGGCCCGACATTAGATTTTATTTGTTGTTCTTGATTCAGTATGTTTTTAGTGAAATATACAGATGTAGATACATAAACCAAGTATTCATTTAATGAAATCTTGGGGTTTTATGGGAGGCCTGATTCCTCATTTGCTAACTCCGCTTACAATTAAAATTTTCGCTTTCAGCATCACAATAATTTCCCCAATCCCCAATTTTTTCTGTATTTGCGAAAATTTTTCACTACCGTTCAGGTAACGACGGCGGTAGGGGGGTGCTCTGGAAGGACAGAAAAACCGGCGGTAGGGGGTGCTCTGGAAGGACAGAAAAACCGGCGGTAGGGGGGTGCTCTGGAAGGACAGAAAAACCGGCGGTAGGGGGGTGCTCTGGAAGGACAGAAAAACCGGCGGTAGGGGGTGCTCTGGAAGGACAGAAAAACCGGCGGTAGGGGGGTGCTCTGCAAAAACAGAAAAACACGGCTAAAGGTGGTCAAATTCGTCAGGGGGTAATCCATTGTAATATTATACCAGTATAATACCATTTTTGCAAACGTCATAGATTTGATCCATAGTTGGGACTTTCTCCTGTTAGGGGTCAGAGCCGAGCACTGGGTCTCTACCCGCTAGTCTCAGAGGCCTGAAAACCATGCGAAATATGGGTGTCATAATGTGATTCAATATTTATCTAGTAAACTGCGGATACTCAATATCCATTTAATCAACTGTGAGTGAGTAAATATCCATAGCGAAATATAGGTGATCAATATTTTTTAGTCAAATGGTTGTGGCCATATTTTTATCTGTTGTAGTTGTTGATTCAATTTTCGTTTAGTAAAATATACATAAGTAGAGAATATCCGTTTAGCGAAAAGATGGATCCCGATAAGAAACAATGTTTATACCGACGTCTAGAAACAAATAATGAGAATAATAATTCATTGTTCCGAAGATTTAAAACTGTTCGTACTTCTCATTTTGTGTCCTGTGCTAGCTCCAACGAAGATTATTTATAACATACTGTGCTGAAACTTAACTCTTGTGGTGGGTTTCTAGGTTGGGAAAATGAAAATTTTGTTAAATAGATCGCTTTGCTCCTACCCAGCAAACAACAATATGTCAATATTGAAGTTTCATATTTATACTATTAAGAAGTAAATGTAGTTTTTCGTTTACATCGGGAACTTTTGGTTTTTAGTAAGATGTCTATTTACGGTATATTAGTTTATTGTTTGTATGATTGAATGTGCAATGTAGTTAAATGTGTACGCAGTTAACAGACAGAAATCGTTTCGCAGTTAGACTCAATTTGGACTAAACCAACTTTCAGTTGATTTTTTGATTATATATAATACGAGGCTCGATTAAACGAAATTTCGATTTCACTGGTTTTGGCTGATTTAGACTGTATTTTTTCTGATCGATTGTTGTACGTTTATCGAATTTTTGCTCAACAACAACTCGAGTTAGGAAGCTTGTAATATAAGTAAGGCCTAAAAGTTTAGTATCAGGCTTAGTACATCTTAAGTTGAGCACAGTGTTTCGGCGAAAACTATGTATTTCTGCATGAAGTATGTATTGTATTTCGAGTAGCATTTGATCAGAAATGCTACCGACGCGAGAAACCCGGGATGATTGGCCAATAATCGCACTATCTAACCTCTGACCTATGATGACGTTCTTGCTCGAACCTTAAGGTATGTTCACATTTTTAGGGAAGAATAGAACGAACAATTATTATTATAATAATTATTTTGTAAACGGAAAAATTTTGAAAATTGCAGTGTTTGAAATTTTTTTGCTATGTTTTGCTTCAACACTGTCGTTGTTGGCTAATTTAGTGATTGAGTCCACTTAAAGTGCGTACACCAGGGTGTTCTTTTGTCAAAATCACCAATTGATTTGAGCAGGAATTCGCGTTCTCATTTTGCCATTGGTATTTGCAATTTTGTGAACACGAAAATGTGCTGTACGATGTACGAATGGAATTTGCGTTCCCATACTTTTGTCGATATCGCCCGTTTTATCAAATGCATTGCGAATCAAATAGCAATGTTCGTGGTCCATTTGCGTTTTATAGCATAGGAAAAAACGCTATTGGTATTTATCTCGTTTTCACTTGTACGCTGTCAGCAAAATACGCTAGGGTTTCGGCTGACTATATCGAGAACGGATGGCCTGCATTTTTACGCCCCCCAGGGTTACATTGGTCCTGATGACCGAATTGTTTTCACAATACTCGTTCATTTTTGAAGCATTATTGGCTGTTCTATTAGCTATTTTTAGTGTTATTTAATCCAATTTCCTCAGTGTTTGCGAACGTGCCGACCGAAGCGCAAAGTTGTCAATCGCAATACCGGTGTCACGGTACATTTTTCCCCGGTATGATTTCTCTCCCCGGAAAAATTGTACCGGTATAATTTTTCCCCCTGAAAATTTGTACCGGTTTGATTCTTCCTCCCCCCCAAAAAATATTCTGTCACACAACAGTGTTTATGGAGTTAAATTTTGGCATAGACATATTTCTTATGAAAATGTGTGCATGTATTGAAGAACGGGTCAATTTTAACCGCTCAGCCAAACCATAAAATTCATGCTCAGAGAGACTCCGCCGTAATGTATATATACTTAAGAAACAAAGCATATTATCCGGAGCAACATGCTCTTTAAGTTTCTAGACTATTAATTAAAAATAAAAATTCACTTTTAATAAAAAACCTTTAAAACGGAAGTTCTAAAATACATTAATTGCCTACAGCATGAGACATTATGCCGTTATGGTCGATGAGACATTAATGCCTCATCAGCAAAAATTAGGCATTAATGTCTTAAATATGAAGCTTTTTCATCGCTAAAAATGTGATTTCAAAGTCTCATGTAATACACATTCTAGTAAGAACAATCTTGAGACATTAATGGTACATGCCATTTTATACAAACACAACTATTTTTGTGGCTACCGTTCTAAATACCGGAAATAAATGTTTGGTAACCGTAAATTTTATTAACCATGTTTTTTACGCCCAGTCTCGCAAAATCTGAAGATTATAGATCAAGGTGGGTCGCATGTAAGAAGGTTCATCTCGGTGTCATTGAACAATCATTGAATCATAATCTGATACATCAAGAAATATTACATCTGTAAATTCGTCGGCTGGGCAACCCTCCGAATCTTAGTAGTGACCTTATTATATATAACGCTACGTAACCAAGCCAATATTTTGCCTTTAATAAAGAGATATTTACGCGCTGTACATAACATATCAACGTTACGCACTGATTGTTTGAAAGTTTGAATTTTCGATCGCTTCACAAGCTGAACCGGGAAATTCACTCAAGACTCCTGAGCAGAAGCACTAGTATAGGTGTTTTCTAGCTGCTTGCTGGTCGTAAATACGTCTCACAGGACATACAGCCATTGCCAGATCAACCATATGGGCAATTGCAAAAACACCACAATCACTTGATCCTTCTGACAATTGCACAGGCATAATTGCTAATTGAATGTGGTCGTTTTCAATTGAATGCCAATAGAATCGACGCAATGCTTTTTTAAATCTTCTGTGATGTTGAATGGTAACGGATCGTAAATCTTCACATACCAGATGTCGTAGTGAGCCAGTGATTCCCCGGACATGGTGAAACCGAACAAAAGTATCTTTGCTGGTGTCGCTTGCATACCCAATATGTAGTGTTACTGTGTCCTTCAGTACATGGATGTTCGGATACTGACCACCTACAATCCCTTGAGCGGCATTTATATGCCTGTCGTTCAGCCATTTGCCTCCTAATAAGTCTTCTGCATCCCCATTCGTCAGATGAATGTCTTCAAATCTTTTCCAGCGAGCTCTTTTGACGGCGTTTGTTGAAAGTTTAGAGACTTTCTGCAGCGGAGCTTCTGCTATGACCTCTGGTCTTTTGTGGAACTTTTTCACAAGACTAGTGGAGTAAGCGGAGCTTAAAGTAGTGTTGTTGGCTAAGTTTTGCAGCCTAACACGATTTTTAGGCAGCACTTCTACCACACGATACGGACCGCGCCATGCGTGTTCTTGTTTTGAGCCTTTCCTGTTGTGGTTTCTGAACAATAAATAGTACGTCATCGCCCTTCTGCACAATACTTCCATATTTTCGGCGTCGATCGTGCACTATATTCATTTTGTATTGTGCTTTACTGATATTCTCCATTATAGCTTCAGTTTCATGGAACATTCTCGTCATAGCAGCCGAGTTGAGAACTGTCTCCGCGTTATCAGCTTGATCCATATTCATGTTTTCGTCACTGCAAGTAAAATAGGCATCTCGTCCGTACATAAGCTCAGAAGGTTTCGCCTTCGTTGCTGCTTGCGGTGCGCAGCGGTAACAAAACAGAGCCTCCTTCAAGTAGTTATCCCAATTTTTCTGATCATCATCACCGATCATTTTCAAGAGAGTACGTTGCAACCTCTGGTTGTATCTCTCAACCAACCCTTGTGATCGGGGGTGGTAGCTTGAGGACACCCTATGCTCTATCTTGTTTATGACGCACAGTTCGTCCAACACCTTGTTCACGAACTCCCTTCCTTCATCGTAGGATACATCAGCTGGAAATCCTTTATCAAGGAAAATATCATACTGAAAGGAAGGCATACATATATATGTAACCTACACATTAATTAGAGCAGAAATTAATATCGGTGTCACGGTATGATTTTCCGGGAAGCAAATTTGACCGTCCGAATTTTCCTCTCGGGGGGGGGGGGGGAAGAATCATACTGGTACAGATTTTCCGGGGGGAAAGATCATACCGGTACAATATTTCCGGGGGGGTGGAGAAATTGTACCGTGACACCGGAACTAAAATCTAAGGCATTGTATGACATTATAAACGTTATATTAATATTTTTTTATTTCTCCCTGCATTTTCAGGTTGTAATTATTTTCTTCTGTGATGTTGCAGGGTGGCCAGTTATAATATTGTATTTTGAAGTCTTTTTTAAAACGGTTGTTCCAAACGTATAATAAAATTTATATTGCTGTTGTAGTTCAATGCAGTTGTAACCTTATCAGAGCGTTATAGTTAACGTTAAAAATGGCTTGAATACGATTGTCGTGGGTATGCATATATTTTGTGTAGTGTGCATCAGTTCAAACCAGCTTGTAACGTTCAAATCAGCTCTTCCAAGATGTTCAGAACATGTCTGTTTGGCCATATTTGTAACGAACCATTTTTTTGACTTTAGCTACAGTTACGCAAATTTTTAATTTCCCATGTGTTAACGTGGACTTTGTCAAAAGCTTTACGCGGCGTTAAAGTTACGATGTCCCCTCTGGAATTTTTTGCTGGAATCGAGTGGCGACCCTACCGTCAGACAGTCATAGTCATATCGTGCTGTAATTAGATTTCCTAGGGTGTCGGGTGTCCTAGCTAGCTACTGCGTTTTTTGTTTACGGTGTCTTACACACTACGAGCTACCATTTAGCGCGCATTAACAATAACAGACCCGTGTGTAGTTTATTTAATGTATTAGTCAGTTGCGCCATGTAGTTTATTTTTTCTTAGCCATAATCTTGATATTTATATCTAGAACGTATGTATTTTGACGTGATTATGCCACATTACGTCAATAGCGCTACCAAGAAGGCACGACGTGCTTGACACCGTTGGAACATGATGATGCCCTAGCTAGTTGCATTGATAAAAATTTAAAACGTGTTGTGTCTAAGACACCCTGTTGTCGACGCTATGTGTAGTGTTAATGTTTATACTTAAATTTAGTTTTGGACAAAATATTCACAGTTAAGCGCTTATGACTCCATCATAAACAGTAGCACGCTACAGGACGTCATAAACATCAATATTTGTTCTTAAATAAAGGTGTTTTGCCGGCTATAATTGTTTTCTTTTTAAATCTGTCCGGATGTCGTGCTTTCGGTTCATGGAGATGCGTTGATTTGATGACTAACGGCTACGCTGCAATGCAACATGCTTTCGACTGACACAAAACCTATTATTTCGCCACATTAGCACTGAGTGTCGTTGCGTTGATCGATATTTTTACAACGACCGGTTTTGTGAAAGGAACCCGCAAACGAATGTGGCCGGGAATTTTTGGTTTGCTGTCGCGTCATTGTTTCTGCATTTGGCAAGTCTAAGCCAGTAGTGGATACGGCGTCACTGTAAAGGTGGGTGCTGTGAGTAGGCATTTACCCATTGCAAGAAACAAGCATTCCCTCCATTGGACCGCCCGCCTTAGGGACAGACTCCGGCAAAGTTCCCCGACGAAGGTGCGCGAAAGATTTTAACTATAGTAGTTGGTATTTTAACTACCAAAATTTTGAGGGGGGTTCCGCCTGCACTGCTCTTTCTTCTCGTCCCTTCACATGGCCAATAGGGGCCTGCGGCCCCTTCTTGCCTGGCCTAAGCATTTTTTATTGCTCCATTCTGGGCGCGGGGTGGTATGAATTTAAATATATGATTTCAACCGTGTTTCATTTTTGAAAGGTGATAATCTACATGACGTAGACCAGGGTTGGTTTTTTCCGGAAAAAAGTCGGACTGGAAAAAAACCGGTTTTTCCGAAAAAATGAAAAAAAACGGAAAAAGTCAAATTTTACCATTAGTTTTTTACGTGTTAGCCTGTAAGAAAAATAGCAGGAAAAACAGTTTTATTCGAAATTGAATCCCGATGTTGATTGTAAATGCCTTAGTTACTCAAAAAGGTCTAAAACTGCAATGTCGTCACATAGAATTTGCAACCACATAGTGCAGCGGCACTTCAATCTTTCTGGTTATATCAATAGGAGCACGTATAATTAATTCGTTCGAATTAAAAGTGAAAGAACTTCATATTTTTAGCATTGTGTAAACTGGTGTCAAACTGCCCATCGTTCAAGTGATGCTGGAAGCGCATTAACACAATGGAGTATATATGTAATTTATGTCTACGATGCAACTTTCGATCTGTTTCGTTTATGGCCCGTCTTGGTAAAAATGCTATACATGCTCGTGGGTATCTATCACAGGTAAACAGACCGGTGCATGGGGTGGGATGGCGGTGGATAACCACCAAGGGGTGTAACCCCTAGGTTTTTGGTTTTTCTTGAAGGGAGGGCTAACTTTATGGGAAACCAACCCCCGTGCCATATCCACCTGTGGGAATGTGTGCCTGGCCTGTGTCTGCCTAATTTACTGCTTTTATATGCTCGATACAAATCCCATGGGTCTATTCAGTACCGCACCTATTTATTATAAATTTGCCATCGGGCAAAAGTTTCTGATGCGGTGAAGGAAGCAAGTTATGCTTATGCTAAGATTATAAATTTAGTTGATGCTTGAAAGGCATAGTTATACCACTTCTATTATATAAATCATACGCATGAAATGTAAAGGCTGTTTAAATGGGTGCCAATAATGCTCGGCGTAATGTTTTGTTGCATAACGGTTTTTCAACTATTTTCGAGTCCAAAATACTGAAATAGTATTTTTTGGGGGCGGGGGGTAGGAAAAACGGAAAAACCCATTTTTTCCATTGGTTTTTCAGGTGCCCAACCCTGACGTAGACTCATGTAAGGCTCTTCCAGTTAGAAATGTTTCTGAGTAAAGCACTGCGACCCAGTTATAGTCCTTACTGGCATTTTTGCTATTCATAGTACCAAAACAACCTTTTTAAACTTTTGAATGTGGTAATTTTGGTGCCATTCTACTTAGCTCTACAAGCTGGTTCAGAAAATGTTCATTTCCGCCATTTTTGACAAATATTTTTAGTTCCATACGTGCCCAAAATCTTCAAGAATTTTTTCTGAATAAATGTATAATTCTATATGCCATTTGAATCGCATTGACGAAAAAAGTCGAAAAGTGGTAAAATCAGCTAGAACCAACTGGTTCAGGAATTATTTCTAATTACGCGAAATCCTGGACTCACTGTTGCTCGGATCGTCAGGGCTCCTGGCAATGCGAGCAAATAACAACAAGCGCCCAATCTATCCAAACAAGCGCCAAACTATCGTAGCTGCGTTAATTCATATTGTATTAAGTTGCACCAAAACAAATACATGAGTTAAAGAAAAGTTTTATAATACAGTGCGTGTGCGCGATACATTTTAAGGAATGAAATCAGATTACTGCTCTAATGTATGAGCACCAAAATATATGATGCAATGGTTTTTACTTTTGATTCTGTCTACAACTAAACTATCCAATTAGCTTCTAATTTGTAGTTGTGGTTGTTAATTTTACTAGATTTGAGCGAGTTAAAAAGGTTTTCACGTTTTTTAAACGTACATAAATTGTTTAGAAATAATTTTAGCAAATATTACAGCGATATTCCTTTTTAGTTGATGCGGTAAGCTGTAAGAGTCTTTTTGATTTCTAAAAGCAGAAAAGTATTGAATGTCGCGACATTCATGTAGCGAAAACTTCGATAGTTATCCACAATGAATGGTGTATATGTTTAGAGAAAAGAACAACCAAGAAGAGGGAGGCTCGGAAGCGCAGCCCAAGACTTAGTAATTAGGTTGTGTGTAAGCCTTATGTAAAATTTGAAGCTTAGACTAAGGCATTTGGTACCGATAGCGGTATATCTTGGCATTCACTTATATATTGAGTTCCTGTAGAGACTTTCTCTAGAGGAATAGCGATGTTATTTGTTTGAGAAATTCCATTATTTATTATTTTATAATAAAAAAATAAATTTGTTCAATTTAGAAAAGTTGGTAGCTGAAAACGCAACATTTATATAAATACGGAATATCTGTTTTCCATGCTAGCATAGGTGTGATTACGAGTGTGTCCGAGTACCCAGGACTTATGACCGTGGGATAACTCAGAATTGTACTGAGTAAGTCCATTTCAGCGAAATATCAAGTATTTAGCTTAAACCCAAATTAGCGTTATTCTATTCTGCCGCCGCAGTGCAAAATTAAGCTTGGTTAGGTAAAAATGTAGCGTGCTAACAAAATTTATCCGAGTTCAGTGATTAAAAACCTAGCGTGTCAATATTTATACTATTACGATAAAATGTAAAAACGTAACGTGTGAAATTTTAATAATAAAATGAATTTAAGGCTTAGGATTTCAAATATTAAATGGAACTAGCTTTTTATGAACCAATCCAGCTCGCCGACTCGGTTCGAATAATGTATAAAATTATACATTTATTGAAAGAAATCTAAATTTTTCGGTGCCAAGAGATAGATGACTATCAATAAACCCAACAAATCGAAAAAAAATTTTCATTACTTTTTAAAAGTAGACCAAATGGACATTTTCTGATTAGCTCACCGCGCTAAGCCGAATGGTTGTAGGTTCCAAAATCATCGCTGTACCGATTTTCGGGCTGGGCAGGAATAACCGAAGAGATCAGCTTATGGCTTTAGTATATGGAGAACACATCGTAGCTTCCAGTTCAGTAAATACGACTATCATGATTAGATGAGAATTGTATTATTGAAGGATAAATTTATTACTGTTCAATGAATTCCGGTGAACTGATAAATCACACTGACAGTTGGGCCCCGGAATCACCAAACAACAACGGTTTTGCCACGCCTGCAGCTGTTGACAGCCAGGATAGTAATCAAAGAACTATAATTATAACCGGTTTTGGACCGTTCGGTGATCACGATGTGAATGCGAGCTCGGAAGTTGTCAACGCTCTTCGAAATCGACGCTTCGGACGTACCCTAGCGCTCCCTGCCAATGTCAAATGTATTTTCGTGGACAATATCAAAGTAGCGTTCGACGATGTTCGAGCGGAAATTCCACGATTGTGGGAAGCACATAAACCGTCGGTGAGTTGAAAGGGCTCTATTTTTCTATCCGGTTTTCGGGACTACAGTCTTCCCCCGGAGCTTGAGTACACTCGATGTAGTGTATTTGGCAAACATTGTAACTGAGTAAGGTGAACAATAATTTAAATTGGTTCTTCAGGTGCAATATAAACTCAGTCGAATAAGATGGTAACTATCGTATATTTGTCTTTATACGAAATTAAAATATGGTGGTTTGGTTTCAACTATTTAGTTAATGCATCCCGAATTACTGTTTACCATAAGCGATTCACCCAAAAATTTCAATAGGCGCCCGCATTACTTTGGAGGTCAACTCAACATAGTGATCTGGCGATATGTTGAAAAAAATTTGTTGTAGTTGTAAACTGGAGGAGGCACGAATATCAAACCGGGGAGGGGTCGGGTGGGGGCACAGCCCTCAGGATCTCATCCCCGCCGCTGCTACCCCGTGGCGAAGCTCCTGCTGTTGGGTTTTGACGACGGGCAATGCACTTTTTGGGTATCAAACTTTCAGCTCCACAGAGACAACCGCGGTTTGACTACTGGCGACTAAACTAAAAGCCGCGAAGCGCTATCGATTTGCGAGTTTTTAGAATCACCTGCTAAAAATTGTTGTTCTGTCAGCGGAAATGGTGCCACTGGTTCTAGTACAAAACCGATAAGCCAAAAATTTTCAGGTTCAGCTTTCGTCAAAACTAGCTGTGTAAACTAAGCCTTGTGCAAATCACAGAAACTACTATTTCATGTTGATAGTTGCTATTTTCTATAAAAGAAACTAGAGCAGCTGAGGCACTGTTGTAGAGGCTAAAGACTTCAACGATTCCTTTGACAGATCTAGTTTATGTAGTAAAAAGAAAAACTAATGCTAAAAGCCGACGCTTAACAGTTTAGTTATTAATTGTTCATCACTGAATTGAACCGAGGATACTTCAGGTGGTATCGCATCGGGTTGCGATATATTGTAAGTATTCTTGCAACATTACCTTGTAAGGTACACTTTTGGAACTTGGTAGGATCTTCCACGGTTTGAGCGAAGCTATCTTTTGTGATATGACACGGTTAACAGAAACAATGCAATGCGTGTTGTTGTAATATCGTAGAGTATCTTCTGCGCAGAGAGTGTTGATCGTTATCAGCTGCTGTGTACTTATATATTTCTCAAAGCAATAGGAACAAGTGCTGGCCCATGTCTTTTTTAGGGACCGTACGTAAAAAAGATCATCATATTGCGGCGCACGATGGCAGCAGCCCCACTTCGACCCCCGGCTTAGGTTAGTATACGGTTGATATAAGGACCTTAGCTTAGGCTAAGGCCCAGGATTAGGCGTAGTATATTGAGAACGGCAGAGCATCTATTTCACTTCTGACCCTAAAAGATACGAAGGGGATTAATGGAAACCTTTAGCAAACTTACTCGCGAAATGTTGACGCTAAACCTAGCGGTGTATGAATTGATAATCATGAATTTTTCGAGAACAAATTGTATTTTTTGTTTGTAACTACTGTAACGTTATACGTATTCAAGTGTTTTCTCAAACATTCCATCTTTTCTCTTCGTATGTTTAAGCTAATGGTTCATCTTGGAGTGATCAAAGACACGAATACTGTTTTGTTAGAGCAAAGAGCGGTAAACCGTATGGGTGGCAAGGATGTTAATGGTAAGTTGGGTGCTTTAATGCTAGCTTAGAGCACAGTATATAGATACAAAAAGTTTAATAGTTAGTTATTCACAGAAGCAAAACCTGTTATACAATAGATAATTATTGCAAAATGTGGTGACGTAGTTATGCGTATGAATCGACTGCTTGAAATTCTTGCTATGTACACGTACTAGAATGCTAAGTAATTCTTCCGTACTGAAAATAAGGGTTTCTTGAGTGAAATTTCGTAGTTCCGGCTTTGCGATGCTCGAAAAACTGGAAAAAAACTCTTTAGATAAAAACTTATATATTCATTACAAGTTACCTTTTCAATTACCTCAAAACGAAACAACTAGCCATTGTTTGCGAAAACTGCTGTCCTATACTACATGGTACCACACCACTGATTTATTTTCACTATTTGTATATAAATCCATTCTATAGAAACAACTATGATGTCTTCATGTATAGCGTAACTTCTCGTAGGGTGGTTACCTCCTGAGACGTTGGACTCCCCCGCTGCCCACTCGGCGCGGAGCACCGACCGTCCGGACCGGTCACTGCGCCTTCGGCGAAGGCGTCGTACCTTCCCTGGGACCTTTGACCTCGAATATTGATAAGTATATATTTGAGTAGCAATTAGACAAGCTCAGCTGCTTTGACGCCCTAACGCATGATTGATTTTGACTTAGCCCAATGCAGTGGGATATAGAATTTTTATCGTTTTCGTTGTTTCGAAAATCTCGGGCGGACCATTGGCTGGAATAGTAGCTGGCCATGGTGACAGTCATTTTTGGCGAGTATGTGAAGCAGTTTAGATATAATCCTAATAGCGCAGTCTGTGTAGTTTAGTGCTGAGTGATTAAAACTGAAACAGAGTGGTAAAACAGAAAATTAAATCTCTAACCTCTAACAGCCACCGCCTCTTTTTATACAGACGGCTTTGAGTTTTGAGACGACGCTTTAATTTATTTAATGGAAAGTGTATACAATACCATTACTTTTGTAGGTAAGGTTACCACTACTCATTTAGTCGAAAATACATGGCAGTTTAATAATTAACTACGCCTAAGCTTAGGCCAATGTCTGCTAGAGATTCCGGAGGCTTTTATTGTTTTTAACGTAGCCCAATGTGCCTATTAATGCATGTTTCAATAATTGGCGTTGGTGGTGGTGGTGGTCACAATAGCTTAATGTTCATCGAGCTTTACCCTAACGGAAGTATTTTGAACAATTTGTCAACAACGGAACTTTATAACGGTTAATGTTTGATATATATATAATTGTTATTTATTTAGGTGTTTGTCCGAGTAACCAAGCAATCGACTGTGATGCGGGCAATACCGACGCCTACTGTTCGACGAGCTTAGATCTCAGTAAAATTTGTCAACGACTCATGTCTGATGACAGCCAAAATCCAGACGAATTAAGCGTTCCGGTAGCAGTCTCACATGACGCTGGACAGTAAGTCTGATGTTTGGGTCAAACAATCATTTGTTTCCAAAATTCTTTTTCTTTTTTCTTTTATTTTCTAAATTTTTCTTTCAAAATTCCAATTTATTACGTTTATTTTTATATTATATTTACTAATAATTTACGCCGATTGAGTTCTTAATGACAGGAAAAGAACTACTGGTAATGAACAAAATTGCGTCTGGGTCTGCACAAAATTGAATCAAAATGGTGAAGCAGTAAATTATTATATCACTGTTGATAGTATGGATATTGGATATCTTTTTCCGGATATCGGTATGCTATTTGTTAATAAACTTCTTTTGTTAAATAGTATGATATCGATCTACAGCGTGCTGCTGTGAAAATCAAATTTTGAAGGGTTTTAGAATGGAAGATTGATCAAATGACGACCACTTGCATTGCTGCAGTACCACGTTACTCGAAGCGTGCATTTTAGAAAAATTGTACTGTGTTATCTTAGTTTTAACAGTTAAGCTTTAGCTACACGACCCTTGTAAACGTCGAAACCGCGATAAATTCAATTGTAGTTTTAATGCATAACAAGCTTCCTGTCGAATTTTTAACGGCCCGTATGCGCAAACAACACTGTTGAAGACTCGCGTGGTCGTTTACAAACACAATCGAGATTCAGCAGCCCTAGATATTCAAGCTATATCTTCAAAGCCGAACAACGCACTCTGCGAATGATTACGTTGAGTAAAATATTTCTGCAAGTACCCTTTTATCACGTATCCTAGATTACGTAATGATAAAAATACTTTGCGGCCATTCTGGGTGTGACCGCAATGGAACAGCCAAGCAAAGTGGATGCACTAAGTTATTGCCTTACTTGCGCTGAGAATTGGATATATACATTAGATGCTACGCTGGAGCCGTGGAGTTTATGAAAATCGCAAAAAATAATGGAACCATAAACAACAATAATACTAGTTCAAGTGCAATGAGTCCTAAATACGTATTTAATATAGCTATACATTGTAAAGCATTCAATGTTGACACTTTTTGAACATTCCGCGGGATGTACTGTTTTATTTTTTAAGGTACCTATGCAATTTCGCCTATTTCCTTTCATTGCGTCGCGATTCTGGGCGAAGTGTCTTTATTCACATTCCACCACTGGATCAACCGTATTCGCTTAAGAAGCTCGTCGAAATTATAATTCGAATAGTCGAGTTGTTGATCGAACAAGCATTTAGTCGTAGTACAAAATCGTAGCAAAGCAAAATCAACGAGTTTCGGGGAGAGCCAACTGTGGTTGTGTCGGGCTTTGTAGTCGCTGCAAGGCTCGGGTATATATTACAATTATTAAGAATCACAGCTATAATTGTCACGATTAATCACTTACATTAGATCCATTCCATATCAATGAAAATAGGCAGCCCGCATTTTATTTTTTGGTAGTCGAATAACACTGAACGTCTACGGATCGCGTTTAATGTTACATTTAAGTGCCGGGCGTTGTATCGTTAGAAATAGCTATATTATCGAGGTATTAATTTCGTTTAACCACAAGCCAAGGCTCAGACGCACCGGACATTGATTTAGATTTTCAGTTCAATCAACGTCTCTCTACTGGCTCTTGTGTGTCGCAGTAGTATTCAATTTCCTTCATTTTATCAAGACAGAGCAACGAAGTTATCCGTGTCAGTGTACGAGTCTTTTCATTTAGAATAATTAACACAAATCTGTACCACTTGTAATAGGTGTCACAGTAGTATTCTATTTCCTTCATTTTATCAAGACAGAGCAATGAAGTTATCCGTCAGTGTACGAGTATTTTCATTCAGAATAATTAACACAAATCTGTACCACACGTAGTATGTGTCAAAGTAGTATTTTATTTCCTTCATCGATGCGTTTTTGGTCCATGTCACCTTTGGTGGGTATTTGAGGTAATACATGGCTCAAAACTAGCTGTGGCGTAAAAATGTTTACTAAAAACAAACTATTCCTTTCATAACTTGAATTTACATGGATACGATATGTAAACAGTTCAAAGGTGCTTAGCTGTTGAAATCTATCAGCTTGAAACCAAGTATATCATTGCTTACTTGCACTATGTCGCTGAAGACGATAAAGAAGGTATTTGGTTATAAAAATATTTTGATTTTGCACAAGCTTCTGAACACATTTTTCTTAAATATATTAATAACACTTGTCTCGTCGAGCTGAAGTTCGAGATTTCGACGAAACTGCCAGATAGCCAATTGAGCGTGTTGAACAACAAAACTGAAGCACGTTTAATCTATCAGCTTGAAATCAAGTATATGATTGGTTACTTGCACTATCTCGCTGAAGACGATAAAGAAGGTTTTGGCTTTAAATATATTTTGATTTTGCACAAGCTTCTGAACACATTTTTCTTAAATATATTAATAACACTTGTCTCGTCGAGCTGAAGTTCGAGATTTCGACGAAACTACCAGATAGCCAATTGAGCGTGTTGAGCAACAAAAAAACTGAAGCACGTTTAAGTGTAGGGGTCGTGAAAATTCCTTCCCAGGTATTAGATCAGGTAGACAAGCTGCTAGCCCCTGATATTCGCTTTAAAACCGGGCTTATAACGTGATAAATGTCTTGAGCTCGAGAACAAAATACATAAAGGTATATGTTGTCCTCTCGTATTTCCAAACCTTGCAAAGCGCACAGTGTGCACGTGTTTGGCTCTGCGGTAAAATGAGCCTGCCGGTATTTTACCTTTGCCTAAGACAATAATCTTACGTAACCCCATTCGACCCGTAAAAGATCTTGCCAGAATACGTATTTAGGAGTCATTATATTTAGATATAATTCATTTATCCAGATTTTTAGCGTTTTATTTTGCAGTAACTGACTTTATTAATAAATAATTGTTGAAAATCCAACAAAATTCGCCATGTTTGACAAAATTAGACTCTAACACAGCGATCCTTATTTCCTTATAGAAGGTCGGCACATTAATATGGTTTAGCTATTGTTTGTAAAGTCTATCTATTTGGCGGTAAAAATGATTGAACATCTGCGCCAGCTAAGCACCTCATTTGTATTGCATCACATGGATATAGAACATTAATCTGTTTACTTTCAACCGTTTGGAAAACCTATTCCTCCCTGACTTGCCTCTAGACAAAGAATATCCCTTTTAATTACATGGCCGGCGGACGGGTACCACTAAATCCGCACTGTTTATTTTCTTAATCAATTCGTCAGACGGAGTGATCAATTTGATCAAATTAATTGAACATGCACAAATAATAAATATGGACAAAATGCATTTTCCCATAAACCGAAATCCTCTCTGGAGGTAGGTAGTCTTTCTTCCAATTTCGCGGTAGTTTCTTCACATTTAGTCCAATTTACCAGACTATTTAAACCTTCTGAATTTATCCAATTTCCGTAAATTTTTAACATTTCGACTCTATACGAAGCGTATTTTGCAAGAACAAAAGCGTTCTTCATGCCCGCAAAAGAAGTAGCTGTGTTTTGGAAGGTTTTAGTCTGCTGCCCGATGCTAACTGAAATTTTTCAAAAATTTTGAAAACCTGATCAAATATCTGAAATTTTATTCAGAAAAATAGTTGTGCCATCCGCAAATTTTGTGAGATTAGTATCGGTTCCGTACAGGGAGATACCCTAAATGTTGGTAGTTACACGTATGTAGTGTTCCACCACCTCAGCGGTGATCACATATACGGAAGGCGACAAGAGGCATCCTTATATAATCCCCTAAAACGCGGAAAAAATGCGGCTGGAAGCCGTTCACTATCACTGACGAACGAGTAAATCTCGGCTTGTATATGTTCTTAACCATTTGTATAAAAATTTTCCCCAAAATTCATCCCCTTTAAAGTTTAAAAAACAAAACTCCATTCAACCATGTCAAAAGCTGCTTTGTGATCCACGGACAAAATTAGGGCATTCGCTTTATTTTCGATTGCATAATCTATTACTGAACTTGTCTGGTCTGGATGCACTAGAGTAGTCATCACTCTAGTTCTAATCGCTTAGACATAATTTTAGTATATATCTTATAATCTAAGTAAAAACGCTAAAATAAAATAAAATATAAACTTAATATATAAATATAAATTAAAATTAAACTTAAATATAAACTAATTGGTCGCCAATTTTCCGACACGTTCTGTCTCTAGAGCCTTTATATAACGGTGAGTTCATCACAGAACAACTGGTAGAATCTTATAGGCTTTCCATCGAGGCCAGGTGACTTCTTGCCCTGTAGGGAGTGAACAGCACACTTTCACCTCTTCCGCGGTGATATGCCAATCCAATAATTCCCTTTTGAATATCAGTTAAGCAAGGAAAATTGCCTTGATTTAGAAAATATCTTAAGTCCTCCTCGGACACTTCATCCGATTGGAAAAGGGATGAATATAGGTGTCTGACTTGCAATAAAATTTCAGCCGAGTCATTTGTAAACGTACCATCTGTTCTTTGTATGGCCGCAATGTGTCGCTGTTGCCAATCTTTTCATTAAATGACTTGGCAGTTGATAATGACGCTCTGTCATTAACAAAATCACTGGAGCGAGCAAAAATGAAGTTATTAGCAATATCGATGCGTTTTGGCCCATGTCACCTTTCGCGGGTATTTGAGTTAATATATGGCTCAAAACTAGCTGTAGCGTAAAAAAGTTTACTAACTAAAAACAAACTATTAAGGGCATAAAATAAATGACCTTGAAAACAAACCCAGTAAGTCATAATATGCTAAATACATAAAGGAAACTATATTTTATTAACAAATAGACGGCAACGCAAAAAATATGCAATGAACAAATTAGGCATACTGTGATGATAACGTGATAGAAAATAGCATTTCACACTATCGCAACCAAAGTAGAACTGGAGGGGGAAGTTAAATGTAGGCCAAGACATTCTGGCTATATTTAGCTTAGGTGCTTATATACTGTAAGCCTATATCGGGGGGAGGGGGTGCTGCCCTCGGGTCCCCCGCTGGAAGCTGATGTGTTTCTAAAGTTAGTAACACCCTTAAGGATGGGTTTGCTTGGGCCTGAAAGTGAATAGATTTTGACCCTGTACCTAGTGAGGGGCATATATGTGCACTCACAGAGCTTATAGCGTATCCTTTATCCTAAACAAAAGTTTTTGTGCCTAACGTTATTCCCAGATATAATCTTTGTACCTAGTTAGACCGTATTTCCACAAAATTGAACGCGTAAGTCAAAAACGACTTACCCATTCGGTTAAAATTTTATTTTGACTTTAAACTTGATGCTAATTTCTGGCGTAGATCTATATCGCTCCACGGATAGTACACCAAAACACCTATTTACAATATCTATAACTTCTTCTATCTATAGATTTTTCCTTCCCATCTTCCAGGATCTATCTTTTCCGTTATCCTCCCGCCGGAATTTAGTCAATTTTGAAGATATAGGCGAGATTTTGGTACAATTCGACTCAGCTCGAAGAGACGATTCAGATGGTTCCCATTTTATCCACATCCCGAACAAATTTTTTGATGTTCCAATGGTCCTAAATCCTTGGGAACCTAATTTTTCCTTCGGAACGTAGCTAAGTTGGGGGTACCGCTTGACTCGACTTGACGAGATAAATCGATTATCGTCCCAGATCTCGCCAAATACTTGGTCTTTTCACTGAGTCTTACACTAGTTATTACGCGTATATTGTTGTATACCTTTTCGAGAAATTAGATTAAATATCTATCTGTTATAAAAATTTTCAAGCATAATTTGGACGGTAGTTGGGATTTGGTCATTCGGGGCGCTTATGCGGCGTTCACGTTATAATGTCCCCGCTGTTTGGAACTTTTGACCTCCTGTAGTCGCGACCCTACCGTATAGACAGTCAGGGTGACACCCATACTGTAAATCAAATGCCGAGGGTGTACGTCACACCCTTAGCTACTACATTTTTCTAGACAGTGTCGTACACACCCTTAGCTACCAATTTGGCGCGAATTAAATATAACGGATACCGTCTGTAGCTAATGCGGTTTATTAGTCAACTGTCCTGTGGAGTTTCTCCTAAATTCTCTAGATTTGTATCTAGCCCATATGAACATTGCTCAAATAATTCCGAACACTGTCAATAAAACAGCCAGAAGACACGGTGTGCCTGACACTGTCAGGAAGTGGTAATACGCGTAACTAGCTACTGTTGAAAAAATTTATTAAAAACATGGGGGTGTCTAAGACACCCTGTTGTCAACGGTGTGACAAACACTGTGTGGGGTACATAGGTTCCAAACGTTTGGGACATTATAACGTGAACGCCGCATTAGTATGACCAAGAGTGCATTAGGGAAGAGTATGACATTTCCCTGCACTCACACGTAAAGTGTTTATGATACAGGCGTTTTCGGCCTTTTTTGGTTGGGGGGTGGTCGAGATGCACTGGTTGCTCTTGTTTACTGGAGACATAGTACCTGCTACCTCGTCAAAGAACCTTGGGTGGTACACCTGGAATTCTTGGGGTAACCCGAAAAACCACTACATCGTCTCGAAAGTATATGAGTATGGCCGAGCGTTATACTCTTATTGTAGGAATTTTTTGATAATGCACTCTTGGTATGACGTAGCCACCAATTTTGAGACAGATGAATTTTTATCAAATAAAACAACGAGCAATTATATTTGTCTGTCAAAAACCTGTTTTTCGTCAAGGTATTTGAAAAACTATATTTTAAAATGAACTTTGAAATTAGCTTTATATATATATTTACTCATACCCTAAATAAAAAGGTTCTTTTCCATTATCCCCCCAGCCCGTATTTGCCCAAAAAATGGTCAAATTCTGGAAATTTTGGTATTTTTGTGATCCTCGAGACCTCTCCTGATCATTTCGACCAAAAAATTGAATTTTTAAAATTTTCGATTTTTTCCGGTCCCCAAAAAGTTTTTTCTTAAAAATTAGATTTTTACTCACCATTCGACGCGGCTTGACGAGCTGAATCGAATGGTGATAAACGGGATCCAGTAACCGGATCCTAAGTTATGGCCAAAAACGATCGGAGGCTGAAAAGCTCAGCAACTGATCAGTTTTGGTCATAACTTAGGATGCTTTTATCGGATCCCGTTAAAAATAACACAGTTACACTCAGCTCATCAAGCCAAGTCAAATGGTGGTAAAAATCCAATTTTTAAGAAAAAAATTTTTGGGTTAGCAAGGGATCATTGGGAGCAGAAAACTAAAATTCAAAAAATTCTATTTTTTGGTCGAAATGATCAGGAGAGGTCTCGCGGAACACAAAAATACCAAAATCTGACCATTTTTGGGCAAACGCGGGCTGGGGGAATAATGGAAAATAACCAATAAAAATACACCAAAATACAACGTATGCATATATAATAAACAATGGTAAACAATAATTATATAACATAAAGCAATTAGTACTTACTGTGCTTCTGAGACAGTGTATACATAAAATGCTTAAAAATTATAGCTGAGTCAAATTGTATAAAGTCAACAACACACAACCATTAAGCTAATCTCATCGATTTGCACATAATACTACTCAAAAGTGAATGAATGGATACTGATTTCAAAGAAACAAGCAATATGTAATTAGTTGAAGCAAAAGCTAACTCGTTTAACGGTTTTTACAAAGAAATGTATAAACACCAAAAATTTTATTCCAAGATGGCTGGGTCGCAGAGAGATTATGTACCTCCTATAACTTTAACATGTCTTTGATCCCGTGAGAGGCGTCAAGAGTAGCGTTGGTGAAATTTTGAGTCCTTTCCTTTTTAGCCTTTCTGCTAGTTCGCAAGGGTTCAATTTTGAGGCAGAATAATTGACACCTTACCTTAACAATTTGTTTTTGTTGTAGTAGTATTCACTGGAACAGCCGAAGAAAATTTCTAGCTTTCTTCGCATTGTTTGGCAACTGTAGATGCTTAACATATATACAATTCAATGAAGGATAGAGAGTTACCCCTGAGGATCGGCTGTCTCCTTCACTTCAAGCCATATTTACCAGGAAAATTTGCAAAAATTGGGGAAAACTTTTGTCAAAATTTGGGAAACCTATGAGTTTTTTAAAAATTTCTAAACCACCCATCAACGGAACAATCTACTCATCTCACTGAACCGACGGACCCTGGACAACAAGTATGATATACATACGTATACTAGGCATAAAACAGAAATGTTCGACACAGCAATTATTTTACTCAACTACTCCTGAGATCACACGATGTCAAAATTTCAACCTAATCGTGCCGAAACTCAGTCAGAGTTTACCCTATATAATGAATGTTTGAATGTTAATATACCCATTACACAATGTTATTGATGTTGTATCTCTTAAGTTCAGTCGTTTCAAAGTCGTAACTGGATGCTTCATCAGCATAGATAAATCATTTACTGCCGACTTTTTCAAGCTGGAGAGTTTGCCCGTCTGGCATTGGGGGATTTGCACCGACCCCTTCCCCAGGTACCGAAAATTTTCGAATAAAAACTTTTCTCAATAAAAATGTATAATTATATATGCCGCATTAATGAGCTGACTCAAACATCTGAAACAAAGAAATATGCTGAGTTTTAATCACTTAGGCTTTCACATAAATATGTGTTACTCTTTAACTTATTTAATAGGATTTTTACATCATCCCGCCCAGCATGTCAATGGTTTATTCCCGACCTGAGAACATGTGAAATATTCCTGCCGAACCCCAGATAATTAAACCATCCTATTCAGCGTACCGAAACACGTATAAATCATTCTTCATGCACCGAAAGCAATACACAGCCAGTCAAGTATAGGCAAACTACATTCTTAACATCGGGCTCGTCGATCGCAAACCCCTTGAAAAGCTATAATATAGCCAAGCTGGATTCTAAATTGCAACACCATCACATTCATTCACTGTTTATAACTTTAAACAACACTCGTCTAAAAATTCAATAACGTATTTATGAACATGCCCAAATTTGAAAAATCAATACTTGCACTCAGTATATACTTGCCTCGGTACGTTTGCCTTAATGTTTTTAATCGTCGCCTATTAATATCCCTATTATGAACGGACCTTGTGCTCTAGATTTCTCGCATACTTATAGCTGCTGTCTCAAAATTTCTACGGAGACAGCTACAAGGAATTTGGAGATAGCAACTATAAGTATGCGAGTTAGTAGCTTTGACATCAAGTAAAGCTCTCATCTAGTCGTTCAGACTATAATTGTATTAAGAATTCATGATGAACTCTTGAAGAAGAGCGGGACAAACCGCCGCTAAAAATGGTCCGCGCCATCTCACCACGTATATAAACGTTGTGTGGCATACCCAGCGTCCCACTCTTGTCCAATGATTTAGCCATGACCAAATCCAGGTTGGTTCTATAGCTGCAGCAATGTAAGTTCGTTGCGTTCACTACGTTTGACAGTAAAAATTCACACATCGTAAGGCGTGTCTTTTACGTTGAAACTAGGCTGGACTAGCTTGAATTAGCACATAAGACGCATTCTTACGACGATATCAACATAATCAATTCGGTTCTGTTAGCCATAATTATCGCATCGACATACTATTATTAATGTGTGTTTCAAACAAAGTGGAGTAATTGTCAAGAAATCTAAACTTATAAAGGCTACTATGTTGAATTATTAAATACAAAAACTTGTGGACATTTTGGTTACCAATATAAAAAATAAATGGATTAACATCACGGGGATTCTACAAACGCTAAAGTTTATAATGTTTGTACCGTAAACCGTTAATAGTCTAGGTACTTAGGGCTTATTCACATTGCGTCCAATCGGATCCAACACAGGATGCATAATTTTGTCTGATCCGAGTCCGGAGTAAAAAAATATATATACATACACACGTGTACGATAGGGATCGATAGGGTTTGGCTGTATCGGAACGGATCGAGCGCAATATGAAAACGATCGAACAGGAGGCAAAACACACATACTCTAGCGCCAACCTATACAATATCCGGTTACGACAAAAAAAGCGTGGTTTGTGTTTTCGCTGTTATAAGGCGCTGTATATATTGTGTGAATGCATGACCCAAGACTTAGGCCGCGTTATTTATTGCGTCCGATTCGATCTGATTTCTGTTCACATCCGATACGATACGACCACAAAATTCTATAGTTACGGTATACGTGTGTTGTATGTATGTATATTTATTAATTGTGTATTTTTGCACACTATATCATCTGATCCAGATACGATAAAATTATGGATGCGCGGTCAAATCGGATCGGAGGGTGGATCACATCGGATGCAATGTGAACACGCGCTAAGATGCTAACTAGCCTCCTAATGCTGTCCGTGAGAATTGGGAGAAATCTTTTTTAAGTTTAAAAACAATTTTACAAATAATTACATTTAGCTGCTAACACACTAGGCAGCCAGCGACATGGCATTTAGTCTATATACCAGGCTTCCATCCATATATATACCATAAAGCTATTAATAGCCGTAATCGGAGAACCATGAAATGTTGAAATTGACCTGAAAATTTGACTACCATTCGAATTTAAAAAAGCTGCTCTAATTTTATAATTATTGAACAAAAAATTATGTAGCTTTGATCGAATAAGACAGGGTTGCCACAATTTTTCGGATATTTACTTCCCGTTTTTTCAAATAAAATTTTCTGTTTTCACAAAAAACCATTGCCAAAGTTAACCGTGCAATACGATAGCTCATACCATCATTTTGTATAAATAATACGAACGCAAAATAGAGCTTCATTCTCTCGCCTAGTCATTTTCTAAGCGTAGAACGGAGTTCGCTCAGTTCTTCGTCGATAGCTTGTGTTGAAGTCGTTGCCTCCGCCTCGATTTGTCTTTTGTTTTCAACCAATTCATTAATCTTAGCAGCTGTCCACGCATACTTTGCGATCTTGCATTTCACTATCACGCTGCTGCTTAAGGGCGTCGGCATAACGCCCACGGGCAGCCCGAACGAATTGAAGCATCTCCCGATCAATGATGATATATAAAGGACCACCTGCACTAATTCGGAGACAATACGGAACGAAAAGATGGCTCCGAGTTAATCGATGTTGTATTTCCCGTTTTTTTTTCATGGAAATTTCCCGTTTTCAAAACAAATTTCCCGCTTTTTCCCGTTTGTGGCAACACTAATTTAGAAAATGCCAAACAGTTGAACTGTATCTAGCATTGACAGAGTTTACAGTAGGCATAAACTTTAGGTATAAATTATAGTATTTTTCGCGCAACATAAAAAATATATATTTAAAAACACATTTCAATGCTTTCCTTTGGAACAATTAAATAATATAGCATATTTTTGCAAATCGAATAAAGACCGCAAAGCGAGTCCCGAAATCCACCACCAATTTTTTAGCAGTAAACAGCTGAAAAGCAATGCAATTCTTTCTTATTAGATCCACAGTTTACATTAACTACACCTTTTCATGCTAGTTGTGCGCATACCGAGGCAAATGGTACGAGTTTATGTTAAAGTAACTATCTTTTCTGCAGTGTCCACTATTTCGGTAGGTAGTTCCAAATTAAGCCCTTTCAAAAGCTCAATTTAAAATTCCAGAATGAGAATAATTGTACACCAGCAATGCCAAGAAGACGAAAATTTTTGAAATTTATAAATTAAAACTTTTAAGGAAAATTATAATTTAAAGCGTTTGACCCGTTTAAAATCCATGCCACGGAAACACCATTACTTTACGTTTGTCGTGATCAGCAACGCCGAAGTCTTAATACGTATTGAGTTTGGCACTTTGCGTACACCTAAATAGAATAAGTGACGAAATTTGACCGAATCCCAAAATTTAGCATTTTAGACCCCCTCACCCGCAGCTTCAGCACAGTGTTAACAACATGCTCAACATGAATTTACAAACAATGACGTAAATGTACTTAACACAGTGTATAAACCTCAAGCCACCGTTCACCGCCGCCAACACACTTTGCCTAATTGAGGTATTTTTAAAGTTTGGCTCATAGTTCGCAAATGGCTGCTTTAACAAACATGTCTCACAGCAAAATTGAAGCATTCGATCTACGTGGCGGAGGTCAACATTTTAACGATCCCACACCGCTGCTAAGAGTTAAAACTTAAGATCTTGAGGTACCCATGTGGCCAAAATCGAACAATGTTCAGTTCGTATCGGTTTTGTGGTAATTCAGGCAAGAATAATTGTGGATCAGCACAAACACAAACCCAAAGTCTGCAAAAGGCCCAAGTAACCCTGAGGCGCGGTACGTTATAAAGTTATGCTTGGAGCGGGGGTTTAGGAGGCGGCAGACCCCGACTTAGGCTTAGACTTAGTGTCAATAAGTGTACAAAAACACCTTACTAATGCGGCGTCCACGTTATAAGTTGCCCGCCATGTGGAAGTTTTGTCCACGTACAGCCTGATTAACACCGTTAACGATATAGTGTACAGAACACCCACACTGTATTCTAGGCAATTCTGTATAGTGTTTCAGACACCATCAGCATTTATACATGGTGTCATGGACACCATTAACTTCTAGCTAATTTCGATGAAGGTCTTTTGGGAAGATGTCTTTACGTTTTTTCCGTTGTATGGTGTTTATACGGTTTTATACGCTTAAAGCGTGGAATTAGAAATTTTCAAAAATTCATCTATCTAGTTTTTAATATTAGTTATGCGTGCCTTATCAAGGAAAAAATAATTTTTTTCACAGTTGTGCAGCAATAGAAGAAACTCAGCTAACACCGTTTCAATAACTACGTAATAATATATACTCCAGCCTACAACTTTGAGTTATATATCAATGAAATTTAATATCCCAAATATATAGGCGTTATTACAATTGTTGCATCGATCATTTCATATCAAAGCAGTTGTTTTAATGTCGCCAAAACTTTTGCGCAAAACTTACAGCTTCCATTAATCCTTGTAGGTTCAACCAACCAGACACCATTAATCAGGGCCAGAAAATTATTTCTCAACACCTCAATAGTACGATCATGATAAATGCCTTAACAATTGATGATCGGAAAACCAAAAAGCGATCAGTTATAATTGCTCGAAATTTGCCCATCATTCGTGCGTTATAATTGATGGCGACAAACATTCACTCCTTATGGATTTATTTCCAATCGTGTCCCATCACGACATACCCTAAACAAAAGCGGAACACAGAATATCCTTTGGTAGCGGGCTTTGAGTATCGACGAAACGTCCCATCAATACTTGGGACCGCTGACCGGATACGATCCCGGTGCTCTCTGTTGGTCGATATCGTTGTTGTTGTCAATATTGTTGCTGCTTGTTGTTGATAATGGCGTTGCAATCAGCTGTCCTTGCATCGGATCGCTCCTCGTATCTTGAATTTCGATCGTCCTGTTGTTGTTATGAGTCGCCTCCGGTAATTGCTGATATGGATGAGGCCCTGAAAAAATACAATCCCTAAAACAACTCCAAAAGGATAGCAGCTTGACAATAAGGTGCCCTAGTCACAAAAAACAAAGCAATAAATTAATGGGAACTCGTAACGCCATGCTTACGGACTAGGAAGATGGGAGGGGTCGGATCGGTGACTTCCGAACCTGGATTTTTAAGCGGTCCACAGATTATAAGGTTAACCCCTATTTGAGAGGCCCTGCTGGAACCCCGTTATGAATGGGGACCTGAAAAAAACCAAGTTTTTGTGGTTACACTGCATCCGATCCGATTTGTGGTAACACAACATCCGATCCGATCAGACCAAGTTGCACACCTACCGTATGCGTGCGTATTATAAGTATATTTTTTCGCATCATCTCACTCCGGCCGATAAAATTTTGCGTGTTCAACGAAAATACTAACTATGAGCTATTGGTTAGTAGCTTAAATAACGGTATAATGCTAATCGAATGAACCCGAAACAAATTAGCTGGAACTGGGTTCCGAATTTTACCAAAACAGGAACAGCGATTCCGGTTGCTTCCTGAAATATGTTACACATGATGCACTATTTAAGTTAACCAATGAGTTTATATAAACACAGACATGCAAATAATATATATGTTTGTGTCTTGTCCGTATATAAACTCATATATCCAAACATCATATACACCCTTCACAGTTTGTAATTATACAGGCCTCCCTTAAGCTAGGTGCCTACGATCCCCTTGAAATTCTGTGCCCATGCTTCCACCCAGTGGCCCATGTTCCTTCTTAAGTTTGGAGTGACGACAGAACTTTGGGGGAAAGGGAAGGAAAAGTCTGGCGCATGCGAAATTGGTATTTTAATTCCACGGTACCTAATACCAAAGGATTTTCATCCAAGGTTTCACAATCTTTGGGAATGGAGAGGTTCGTCCCTTCAAATGCCCCACCTCCAAGGATCTGAGCCTATGCTGCCAGCCCCACTTTTTTTCGCACTTGTGCCGGTTTGTCTGGAAGAGTTTATGCTCCTGCTCCGTCCACATCATCTATTGTTCACATTTGAATGAGCTTTTAATAATATTTCTTGCCTAGATTCTGCAAAAACGGAAGGAGTCCAGGAAACGCTGCGCCATGTTGAGTCGAGGCATAAAACCCAGAAATTGTTGTTGCAGGCGGAACAAACATTGCTCCGGGCGTCGAACTAGTCGGCATTGCTGCGCTGAACGGATTCATGGGCAGTCCAGGATTTGAATAAAATGGACCGCTCGGGAATGCCGTGGTCGCCGGATAATAGGTCGGCGGCGGTGGCGAGAACGGCGACGGAATAAATGGACCTGCAAACAAACAAACAAATAAATAAAAATAAACAAACAAATAAATAAAAATTATAACCGTAATTGAATTAAACCCAAAAATAGACTGTTAAAGAAAAATATTTCATTCAAGATCACCACAGAGTATACAGTCGTCAAGTACTGTTATTCTATTCTCCGTAGATAACGACTTGTCCTTGATCAAAAATCCATTACGCTCATGATTAACAACGCCTGCGAGCACAAAAACATATATGGGATGTGCTAAGATACCCACAACGGACGCCTGTCAACAACGTATTCCAGACAGAACCGGAACATAGTCACCCTGGAGTTAGGATTCGCCCGCTAAGCAATACTTACCTAAATTGTCAAGCCTGATGTGCGGAAAAATTAACAGTGCCATCCGCTCATGGTGAATAAAAACGTGTTACCAATTTTTTGTCAGCACCGTGTTTTACAAAATACACTTTGGAGAATGGAACTGGGTCAAATGGGATACAATTTTGGCCCGGCCAATGGGTCAGTTGAGGAACTAGGTGACTGGGTCACACCTCCCGCGGGTCACTGGGTCATGAGTCAGTGACCTAGTTTCATCTCTGCTTTGTATACTCGTGTAAATTATATTGTTCTCGATATAGTAAGCCTAAGCCTTTAGTCAAAGCTTTGTGTCTTCTATAAGGCTTAGGCTAAGCCTAAACCTTCGGGGGAGTTGTGCTGTTTTCTACCGATGTAACATTTGTTGGAACTGTTTTCATTCGCCTAAATTTTTTTTCGATGTTTGTCTTGTCGTCGAAAGAATCGATGAATTTGATGTCAGAAATTTCATATCAGACAAACTGAGGGTAATGAGCTATTAACAGAAATTTGGGCGTTTCATATTTTATACACACATAAATAAATGTAAATACGTGGATTTTGCTAAAATTGTTCGTTTGGCGACGCAGTTGTTCAATATCATTTTCGTTATAGAAAGTGTGAATGTATGAATTAAAAATTTATCCGAACCCTCTTAGATCTTCCTAATGACAGCGGGTCTTGACCTCTGCCCACCCCCATTCGAAACCCTGACTACACTCCTGATACCGAAGACCACCAGATTTATTCAAACCCTCTTAGGCCGCTCTCTTTGCTAATGCCAGCATGCATTGACCTCCGCCCACCCCCATTCGAAACCATGACTGCGCTTCTGATACCGAAGACCACCAACATCTCTTTGGTTCAACAGGACCATTTTTCAACAACACAGCAGTTGAAAAAATGGTCCTGTTGTTACACCGGTGAGAGTTCGGTAAATGCATTGGATTCCCACACCTCTACGTTTTTCGACGCTGTTGCTCTTAAAAGGTGCGGAAACAACTCGAAATACACAATGAATCATAGTGATATATAATATATAGGTGCTCTGCGCATACGGGCTACTGAATTAATTCTCTAATACTCCCCCGAAGACGGACGTAAAACTTTAAAAATCAAGAAAAAATTACAAACATTTTTAAAAATTGGAGAAAACCGAAAAGATTCTGAGGAAAAATTAGGGGAGACCGGGTTAAATTTTTTGTTTACCTCCCTGATCTACACTCCTTCGCTGGAACCATCTATACCCCATAAACCGATATATAGACCTTGAGACGCCAAGATAACGATTCTATCTGTCAGTGCTTAACTGTGACATAATAAACAACACAACTATTATACACACGTCAACTGCCTAGGATTTCACGTCCGTCTGATGCAAGCAAGCCAGCGCGTCTAAACCCTAAATGCGCTCTGGCTCGGACACAACCACTATTGCTGCTACGTCTTACTTGTTGCCGACGAATCAGTAGGAGATGGATCCGAGCAATTTCCAGAATCCAGTGGAGACCTATTCCAGGAGCATCGGTCCTGATGGACGACACTATCGAAATGTGACTCGTCGATATTTTGGTTGTCAATCAATTGCTGTCCCGACATCTGCCAAGTGGCGTTTCTAGCCAATATCATCCGCCCGACTGCCCCGCTTGTGATATCGACACAGTCTGACGTCAATTTTAGCTCTGGATTTGCGTCGGCGACGTTTACACTGGGAGCAGCTGTCAATTCGTGTAGCGACTGGGCTAATTGTGACGACGATGGCTGTGACCATCGGCCACCGTATCCTTGTTGGCCATAACCCGAAGGAGGCGGAATCACCGTCGTTACAGTCGCCGCAGACTTCACCTGCTCAACAGCTCCTGGTATACTATTACGATCCTGATAATTGTAGTATGATGAGCAGCCATATTGATTACAACTACTGACAGCAACAACTGGTCCGGCATTATCGACCGGAAAGTTGCGAGCCGACTGGATCGATGGCGGATTCGAAGTATACTGGGTCTTGGTCAAATATTTTGGCTTAGCCACATCAGCTACAGTCTTCGTCTTGGTTTCAATCGTCAGACCAGGCACATTGCTGAATATTGCCGGGGCCACTTGGACAGCGCTTCGGATCATTTGCTCATGCTTGAGTTGAGCAAGTGATTTTTCGGCAACGCTTTGTTGTTGGCCTTGACAATGATTAGGCTGAGTGCCATCGCTATTCGACGCTGCGGAGGCACCAGTAGTTGTCATCGAACGAGTTGGAGGGAATGGTGGTGACAGCCGCGAATAAGCATGACCGTCAGCAGTTGTACTTGACAGCGAACAATTGGAGCCTCAAATTTGAACAACATATCGATTGTTAAAGCAAGCAATGGTTATTTCACAAACAAAATCAAAGGTTTTCGCATATAATAATGGGGCGGGGGTGGAGTTGGCGGTGTCTTAATGACTTGAGTACCCCAGCGAACAATTTGAGCCTCAAAATTCCAAAAACATGGATTGTTTTACAGCAAGCAATGATTATTCCACAATGAGAATCAATGGATCATGCCAAGTTTTGCACACTATAACTATAGGAAAGGGTGCGAAATATTAATGACATGAGTACCACAGTACAAAATTTTGAAGTTCAATTGTGATCCCAGGGTAAGCTTAAGCATACACGGAGAATACTTTATACGATTACTTTGGGGCACGTGTAGAATTTGACATGATCCCAATAAATTACAATCAAGTATTTATTATATAAAAACATTTGCAAGCTCGGTTTGCAGCATTAGCTTAGCTAAGTAAGTATTAACAAGCAAAACGTTCAATTCCGTAATAGCTCCCGGCGGAAGGCTAATAGAGAACTACATACCAATGCCGGAGAGCGGTGCCCCTAACCTTAGCGATCGGCGGTATGGATTCACATTTTTAACGCTGGTGGTCCGTGGGGTTCATAGTCCCTAGGGTACATAATCCCTTTGGTCGAGAACAAAAACATCACGTGAAGGCTCATATCTCGCAAGGTCGGTGCACAGATATGCGTGTACAAATATTCTTGGGCCCACGGCTACCCATTAATGTTATAAACTTGTCTGCTGCCAGTCGGCCCGTACAGTGGCTCAGAGAATTATTTTCGGACCGAGAAATCCACAACTTATTGACCTATGTCGGGGGCTTTGGAAGTTCGTCATTATTGACTTTAAGCTATTCTTCTTCATTGCGCTTCGTAATAAGTAATTCTCTCCAACTGGCATTCGCCGCCCAGGCTACACGACGAATAAATTGGCCCACATTAGTTACCTATCGCTCTACCATTAACCATCCACCTTAAACGAAATATTTCCAGCTTAAGAAAATTGTGAATTTGTATTGGTCATATCCCCGTCCCATGATCTCTGCCATAGCACCGATTACACAAATCATTTATTTTTTCGAACGGACACTCACTAACACAGCTTTTTAGTTTAGCTCCCACTAAAAGAAACGAAGCAACCATCCACCATTTTAAACAGCTTTCAGCCAAAGAAAACACCAAATCAATTATTTCAAGGGCACCGCCCATACCAAATAGGAATACCCATGAAGTAGCCACTAAAGGAAATCACCGATCAATTTTATTGGCGAGTGCTAAAAGCAATCACCAAGCTTTCAGAACATTGCTCACTGCACGAGAACACAGTTCCCTTTTTGATAGCGCCAACTATACTTAGGCACCGCTAGTCATTTCGACAATGGCGACTAGTGTTGAACTTGTAGCATTGTGAATTTTACATACACTGAGCTACCCGCAATGTTTAATGAATTTTTTAACGCAATTTATAGCAATGCAAATCGTACAAAAACCAATACTAGATAACTTAAATTTACTAGATACTTCGCTGAGACCGTTGGGTTTAGCCTTATTGCCAAACTTAAATAATACTAGATACTTCGCTGAGACCGTTGGGTTTAGCCTTATTGCCAAACTTAAATAATACTAGATACGTCGCTGAGACCGTTGGGTTTAGCCTTATTGCTTTTAAATTATTGCAATCACTTCAAACCATGAAACACAAATACATAGTTCGAGAACAATAAATAAATAAATAGATAATGCTCCGTTAGTGCAAGCAATAATTTTTGTGGTCATTAAAACAAATCCGAATATTCACTCCAAGGGATACAGAGGTTACCAGCAACGGTTTCACCCAAAATTATTTCACAGCCAAATCTGAATACCGGGTTAAACTCAACTGTATCCGCCGAACATAGTGAAAATTTGAGCCAAATAAAGCCAACTATTCCAAAGCCATATGTCATGGTAAACAGCAAATTCCGAAGTTTCGGGCTGTTAAAAGAGAAGTCTGTGGATAAGAAATTATAATCTGAAAGATATAGCAGCTCATAGGTACACGCTATGTAAAAATTTAAACCAAATACTGCCAGTATGTCGCAAGCTTTTAAGTAACAACAGGAATAGCGTAGCGTTTTTGATACAAAATGGGTTGTTTTCGCTCTGTTATTCAGTAGGTTATAGGGTTTTTGAAGAATTGTTTATAAACGTAGGGTCTTACGCCTCCCCCCCAAGGGTTGGACCGCTCGTAGGCCATATTTACCCTTAAGTCTTGCATCTCGCGATCCCCCTAATATTTTAGCAATATGACGACTAAAATTATAAAAAATTTTAAGTAAAAATGGGATAAAATGGGAAAAATTCGGAAAACTTCGGTCAATTTTTGGCTCACCCACTCCTCCCGAACCATCAATTTTTTTCCGCCCCTACACCGACAAGGACCTATGGGTTACTGGCAAGACATTTAGCGTGCAGATGCAATAAATACTTCAGGACGCCTCTTTAAGGTTCCGCGATAGCAATAGTACACCGAGAATAGTTTAAAACCGCATCACTACGTCTATTTTAATCACATAACTGTAGGATCCTTGATTCCTGCCCGAAATGATCAGAAGGTTGAAAACTTTTGGAATTTATAAATCACAAATTTTAGAAAAAATTATAATTTGAAGAGTGATTATTTACGTTACAGGACCCAACGCTTGCCTCATTTAATGCATACCTTGTAAATCTATGACCTAAGTATTCTTTTTTTCTAAATATATACAGCATTCCTTGTGGACTACTGCATAGGCTTTCTCTACACGATTGCCTCTAGTAGTAAGTTAACGTTTCAGAAGACACCGCAAGAGCACAGCGCCCATACCGTCGCCCGGTTTGCAACGTAACTTACCCGCAATCGGGGTGATCGGTAAGGCGAACGGAGACACTGTTGCTCCGACTGAAGCAGCTGCAGCAGTAGCGGCAGCAGCAGCAATAAAGCCGAGTTGTTGAAGGACGTTGAGCGCGGCAATTTCTCGTGCCTCGTCAATGTTTGTCGACAATTTTGGCAGCGAAAAAACACCGTTTTGCGACGGTGCGATACCGGCGACAGTTGGCCCGGTGGCTGTGGTCGCAAAACCCGGTATTATTACCTGAAATTATAGCAAGCAATAACTAAAGATATGATAAATCTTAATGTTACATATAAATACTGGCTTTTTCAAAGAGGGGACTTGGTCAAGCTATTTTGATCTCCCCTAGGGTTCTCACTAGTTCGTGCGCCCTGTGTAATTTTTTGCCTTTTTCAAGTTTATGCCCCCTAGGTAAACTTTTACCTTCTCCCAAGTTCACACCCCCACGTACTTTGTAGCGCGGCTAAACATTAGGGAATTTTTCCTATTCAGACCAAAAATCCCACCTATTTTACCTGCGGGGCCAAAATCTCTTAAATTCACCTTTACTATAAATCCATAATTGTATATAGTACTCTCGGTCAAATCATACTTATTTGCCGTTTTCTGACACTTACCGTGCTTAATGCCCCCGTTCACCGAAAAGTGAGAGGAATGGCCTCGATTTCCCATTTCTGGACCGCTCAGTGCCCATCCCCAGGTATTATTTTGGTGGTTTGGAGATGCCAGAAATATATATATGATAAATATATTACTTGACCTAACATAAAAATTATGCATAGCTACAACTTCATTTAGAGCCAGAAACGTCCTAAAAGCCGAAGCAAAAGTGTGATAATGATCCATGTTCACCATAAAATCACAGTATTTTGGCTTCTCTGGGGTGTGCTATAATAGCCATTTGGTCACAAAATACGGCAGTTATTTAAGCCACGTTTTTTGCTTCATCCTGTAATCCAAACATATGTAATATATATTATACAATGATTAAGCTCCAATACAACCAAGCAAAAGAAAAGATTAACTAACCATTTTGCCGTGTGAAACGTAAGTAGGGCACATAATTAATTTGAGCAGGAATTTTTCATAACCTGCAGGAGTTTGTTAAATCAAAGCCAGGTCGATGCTTGTAACAGCTATTTTACACATCCATATGTCTGTGGGATACGTTTGAATTAAACCGGTCCAACTCGGTAACAGAGTATGGCTTACGCAGAAGTACTTAGGGTATGCTTGACTAACATAAATTGCGTCAAGCACCCGCCAGTGCGCTTGTAAGCTTGGTAAATCAGTCTAAATTGAAGTAAACTAACGTTATCTGCAACGCAGCTAGACACTGCTTTCTTGGCAATGAACTGTATTTATTGAAACTGTGCGAGCAGCATCACAGTGTGTCTCACTTATAGCATTCTGATTAGAAAGTTACCATCATTATAATCTAACTGACGGGCACTGTTTGTCCAACGCTAGCCTAAACAGTGTCTCTGACCACTGATCAGAAAATTACCTTCTATCTATTATTTTCTCTTAGAATCATATAAGCCATTAATTTTAAGTTTCCTACAGAAGAACATGCAACAAACGTATGTGTAATAAAGGGAGGCGACTGGAGACAGAGCGAAAGTATGTATTCTACGCTCCAAGCTTTGTAAGCATATTCGATTTGACGCAGTATACGCAATGGTGTATAGTGGAAGACATTTTTGCTCTGAATGTCCAAAAACCGACATATTTGATCGATAAATAAACATTATTAGCTTCCTCAGTCTCTTTAAAGTTTCAGAAAGGCAATAATACCATCGAAATACATTAAGTTTAATGTAAAAGTTATGTTTAATGCATTTTAAATCCACTATACCTTCATTTCTTCCATCATCTGTTTTACTATATATAAATTTCGAAGACCAGGTTCCGGTTCCGGTTCCGGATCCGGTTTAAATGGACGGTTCCGGTTGCTGGTTCCGGTTACGGTAAATTTCGGTTCCGATTATTCCCTGATATTTGTATACTATAATTGCTGCAAGAGTCAAAACTTTCTAACAGCTAGAAGACAAAACCTGTTACGTTTAGTTACTACAGTCTTTAGTCTCTTATGGCTAGCTTTTAGAGATTCTTGTCTTTTTTGGTTGTAGTTTTGGTTTCTCGATTATACATAATTTTTGTAGGGCTTGATCTAAACGAGTCTGACGGCTATAGAAAAGCAAACTTTGTCTCAAGTATCTAATAAAAGACCTGTAGTGCTGTTTAATTAAGAGAAATAAGTAACAGCAATTTGTAATGTTCGCGTGATATACCGATCTCTAAATCCCAGTCCGACGGTTAAGGAGGGATTTTGGACAAAATTGCTTCCATTACCTACATATTATCATTACGCCGTTTACTGAGCAGTTTTAAAACCAATCTGAATGGATCCACGATGGCAGAACTGAAACCCGGGTAGCCACATCGCAGGCCTCCGACCAACTACTATTATATCCATGCGATTTACCCTAGTGGAGTGAGTCGTTGCACACTCCTAGCTCCAATAGAGCCTTAGCGTGAGCTCCCTTGCAAACAAATTTGTCATTTACTTCAACGTTTCATTGTTTATCTGTTACACGAGCAGAAATAAATCTGGTAACTTAAAAGTAGTTATCAAATAATCGGATATTAGGTGGGGCTTGAACCAAACAACAATCATTAAGGCTTCTTATCATTAAGTCAACTTACTATGAAATTTAACGCCTTCGAATGGCATAATTCTGCTATTATCCCAAGTTTCGCATCCCAAGACGGTCTACTTTTGTTTGTTGAAAGGCGGACCCCGAGAATAACATCGGCGTGAAAAAATTCCATAATTACGATTAATAATAAGGTTTTAGTTAATGGTAGGTTGAGTTCATCTAGGCAAAGGGAGCTGGACAGCTGGACAGCATTTAAAATAATGGTCTCACACTCGCCCCGACGCAAAGTCTGACAAAAAAAATCGAAAAGAAAAACAAACAGACGTGGTGGAAAAAGTAAGACTATCGTAATTTCCCTGCAGTAAATTGATAAGTTCGGCTGTAGAAAACTAAGGCGAAATTTCATTGAGAAACAGTTTTAGCGATGTTTTCCATTTCTAAAAAAAGCGTCAGTATCAGTTGACAAATTTGGAGAAGCTTTTGCAAACATTTACGTAGGTCTATTTGCACCGTTATTAATTCATTACCATTGAACACCTAACTATGCGTGTGTAGACGTAAATTAGCTTTATCAATTTGGACCCAAACAGTGCCCGACTGGACAACGACGTTTAATCCTGGGGAATCCTGTTGAACCCGCGGCGGAGGTGAAGCAGAATGACACCCAAAGGAATTGTCCCAATATTCACACACTTATGTAATTTGGGGCGCTGATCACGAATCTGGCCTCCGTTTCCCTGTATGACCCCTGGTTCCCGAGATATGACCTACTGAAGTTGGCCCCGTGTTTTGCTGTGCTCGTTCGCTCACTCACTGTAGGTCAACTCGGCAGCCGTCAGTAACTTCATGTGAGAACGCATCGCGTATATTTTTATTTTATTTTTATGCTTTCTTATTGCGACTTGCATTGCTGTTCAGCTATAATTACCAATGCTCACTTGTACAGCATGTACAGTGAGTGAGCGAACGAGCAAAAATTATATACATCGTCTTACCACGTATCCATATAAATCGGATCCACCTGGGACCGAATCTTTCGTCATCTGATAAATTGGAATCCCCAAACGAAATTGAATGCAATAATCGTTCAGAATCTGAAAAGAATACGAAAAAATATAATTAAATTTAAAACTTGTAAAATATTTTTTGATACAATATTGCTTAGCTACGACATCATTGTTATTAGAGGGAGTAATTTATGTAATATTAAGTCTAAGTTGTAAACAATTACCTATTATACATACCAAGGGGGTTCAAGCTAACAGTGAATCGGAACCAACCCGCTTTCCAAGTGTACGACTACCATTAGGGGGTACAGGTATATTTCTAGGCACAATACGGGAATAAAAAACAATTTCAAGGCCTGGTGCCTCAGAGCATCATGGAATTTTAAAAAAGATTAAACGATGAATGTAGCGACTTGTAGTCGGTACCTGCTTAGGGTACAGTGGTCTTGTCAGGAGCGTCGCCACGGGGGCACGGAGGCTCGTGCCCCCAGTTTGGCTTGGTGCCCCCCACCCCCAAATCGAATTTACAGTGCTCCTCCAGAAACCCTTGGTGCACCCTAGTTCGGATTTTGTGCCCTTCCAGAAAGCCTTGGTGCCCGCCAGTTCGGATGTTCTGGCTACCCCTGGGTCTTGTGCATGTGAAGCGTGGTATGCGGAAAGTTCGAGAACAAAAACCCATGGTACGCCGAGGTTAAGATAACGGTTCAATGCCATGCAAGGTCAATGCCCCCGACCTAAGTGCTTCTACATACTCATGTCACATATAATTTAGTGGCCGTGTGACGTAGCGGTCATGGGCATAGGTGTCACAAGCATAAACCCGGCGTGTTCAAACCCTTTGTGTCCCATAGTCTTCTTAAACAAAAGTCTGAGGCCATGTTGATCCAGGATAACCACCTGTAAAATGGATACAAGCATGTTCGGACTGTAATCATGGGTTCTGCGTCAGAACTGGTATTTGTTCACGGCTTCTGCAACTCCGGCTCCGAATGCCTACAGATTAGCACCCGCACACCAATACCAACTAAACATTGGAAACAACTCTGAATATACGTACATACATCTAGGTTGAGCACCGAAGCAAAAAATAAACAAAGGGAAATAAATTACGTTCCTGATATTCCTTTCAACTACCAGAAATAAGAAAAATAAGTATCCGAGAAAAAGCCTTCCTATGTCAGAAACTATAAAATTCATTGAAATAGTTAGTACGTATAACAGTGGTGTAGCAAGGTAAGTTATTGGGCCATGAGCTCCGTACGGAATTTGGTGGGGGCCCAAATTTTGTCAATACTTCTCACTTTGGTAAATTCGGGTCTTAGCAAGTACTCAGCAAAAGTAGTCTGAGGATATGGAGTGGTGTTAACACTGTTTGTAGCAAGACTTTATACATTTATATTTTAAACGTTAGCCAGAATTTGCACTAAATTTGCTTTCTGAAATTTGTCCTCCTGAATCAAGTTAGATATCAATTAGAGGGTATAGTTATTAGTGATGATTAAGAAACGGTGGGCTTGCCTTGTCCTCTACCCAGGGTAAAATCCTGGCTGCTCCGCTAATCTATAATAAAATATAGCTGCCAAAAAGCCTGATTATCGTACCACAGTTATATTTTATGTTTCCCGGCGTTTTCACTTAAAATACATATACACTTTCATTTTAATAAACCTTGCTTTAATCATTGCAATGATTTTGGGTTTCAAGCCCAGTACCACTCATACAAGCACTCATCAGGTGCAGTTAATAATTTAGAATCATGTGAAGTTTTTCCCTCTATAACAGGAGTGAACGAGTTGGCATGCGTACCTTGAGGCAAAAATGTCAAGTTTCATGGGTACAAGCTAACCTTAGGCCCTAAAGTATTTGAGAGACAAAATGTTATACGAAGATGCAAGAGGAGGAAAACTGGACCTGATACGATGGAGACGAGGAGAAGGAGGGAACCTTGACATGATCATAGAAAATATGTTCACTGAGAACTGTTTTTAAAGTTGCAAACAACTTATTTTCAGTTGTGTTACGGTGGCAAGTTTGTTTGGTTTGGTTGCTTGGTTAAAGGCAAGTCTCACTAATATCGTAACTAATGGTCAACTCACCTCAGGGTCGCCATTAGAGCATCGGAGCGCCCCCACTCACTGCTCGGCCGTTGCGATAATGCAGCACGTTCTTAGCTGTGCCACACATATCACAATGGATGGATTTAAGTGTAGTGTTCTAAAGTTTTTCGATGTTTTATATCTCTGAAATCTATGTGAGGCCCTATCGGAAAAAGCAACGTCGTTTTTAAAACCCATCAAAACAAAGACGCCAGTTTATAACAACAACAACAATAAAGCTAGCTTTCTTTACTTTCACTACAAACGGTCATCGAATGACGAAATTGCCTTTATTACCACGCCCAATAATGAAAGCAGACGGAACAAAGTGCCAAAACTCTAGCCTTCAAAGCGATCACGCAACTTACCCTGGTATGCCTAATCGTCGCTCCGCCATGAGACGCCGACGTGGCAGCGGAAGCGTTGGCCAATGCCCGCCGAGCAGCCGCGCCTCGGAAACCCGCCGCTCCGTTTCCGGATGTCCGAAGGGAGCGAAATCTAAAATTAAAAAAACAACAACAACAACAACAACAAAACGTTTTCTAGAAAAATTTACTTGGACAGAAAGAACTATTATTTTCACGGACTACATCTTACGTATTAAAAAAACAATATTTCAACTTATGAATTTTGGACGCACGCCGATAGGAAAACTTCGCACAGACTAAAATTGAATCAAAGCACCAGCAGCAATTAAACTGTAGTTCTCAAACACCACCCCGGAGTAGTGTTTTACACAAAGCATTGCACCGTTGTTTGACGACACAAGAAACACATAAAATTGGGAAAGGTATTTTATAGAAGGCACAGCCCTGTCCTAGTTGGGAGAGGGAATTCAGGCAAAATAAGCCCATAATCTTTTCAGCCACCCCCCAGAGTCTGTGGACCTCCAATCATCTCGTACACTCACAGCCGATCGCTTGGCAAAAGACAGCGCCGGATATATTTTTTAAAAAACTTGAATATTTCCGTCGAACTTCAAATAATATTGATTGACAAAATCGTTCACTTTTATTCCAGTAAATTCGGTGATGAAATTGCAGAAATGTTGAAAAAAACATCCGTAAGAAACTATTTCCTCAACTTTCAGTGAATGACTATTGTACAGGTAAAACGGGGGGCATTATCAGTTTTGGAGTCCATGCTTCATGACATTTACGAGGACCCACAGGTTTATTTAAAGGAAAACCGAACATATTTTTGCCAAAAAAATATCCGTCGAACTTGGGCGTGTGTAACAACTCATCACGTGCATTGTAACACCAAAGAAGGTTAGTTCAGGGATACCCTCAATTCAGGGATACAGGGATACCCTCAATTCAGGAATACAGGGATATTCTCAATTCAGGGATGCCCTCAATTCAGGGATACCCTCAATTCAGGGATACGGGGATACCCTCAATTCAGGGATACAGGGATTCAAGGATACCCTCAATTCAGGGGTACACTCAATTGAGGGATATAGGGATTCGGGGATACCCTTAATTCAGGGATACAGGGATACCCTCAATTCAGGGATACAGGGATACCCTCAATTCAGGGATACACTCAATTGAGGGATATAGGGATTCAGGGATACCCTTAATTCAGGGATACAGGGATACCCTCAATTCAGGGATACAGGGATACCCTCAATTCAGGGATACAGGGATTCAAGGATACCCTCAATTCAGGGATACATTCAATTGAGGGATATAGGGATTCAGGGATACCCTTAATTCAGGGATACAGGGATACCCTCAATTCAGGGATACAGGGATTCAAGGATACCCTCAATTCAGGGATACACTCAATTGAGGGATATAGGGATTCAGGGATACCCTTAATTCAGGGATACAGGGATACCCTCAATTCAGGGATACAGGGATTCAAGGATACCCTCAATTCAGGGATACACTCAATTGAGGGATATAGGGATTCAGGGATACCCTTAATTCAGGGATACAGGGATACCCTCAATTCAGGGATACAGGGATACCCTCAATTCAGGGATACAGGGCTTCAGGGAGATACGCTCAATTCAGGGATACAGGGGGATACAGGGATACCCACAATTTTGTGACAATTTGTTAAAGTGTTTTTTAAAAGTGTGTAATATTTTACTGATTTTTTGGCAAAAAATATGTTCGGTTTTCGTTAACCTTTGGGTGGCTCATAAATATTTTGAAGCAGGGCAGCGAAAACTGATAAAGTTGCCCATTTTACTAATCGTTGACTGAAAGTTAAGCAAATATTTTCTGATGGATGATAATATTTTTTAATATTTCTGCAACTTTATAATCAAATTTAATGGAATAAAATTGAACGAATACCAAACGAAATTTTAATCGGTTTCCTATTTTTTCAAAAATTAATTTAGTGCTGCTTGCACGAAAGATCTAAGAAAATAATAACCTTGCCGTTTAAACTATCTAAAGTATAAAGACAAAAACATTAAGCGGACAAAAACCGGGTTTTCACTGATCTAGAACATGAAATAAAATATGAAGGCACATAACCATAATAACTTGTTATCTCCTGAATTATATTGTAGGCCACGATTTCACAAGCCTAAGTCGTTAACCCGTTTTGGGTTTATTTTACCAACATTGGACTCTGGTTCGAATGGCATTTAAAATTATGCATTTAGGGAGAAAAAATTTTTTTCGAAAAGTTTGGGTATATATGGAGGCGAACCATTGGAACCAAAAAAATTGTAATAAAACGGCCAAAATTAGTATTTTCTGAGCCAGCACGTCGAGCTGAGTTATCGTTGTACCTTCAAAATTGACCAAATTCGGGCTCGGTAGGAGGGGGTGGAGCTAACCGAAAGGACTCAACTTTCCACAGATGTATAATCTTTACGGGCATGAGCATACTGGCTCAAGTATTGCTGCCTATCTGTAATGACCGTGCGGTAACGATTGAATCTTCAACCTCATTGAGCCTAAATAAGCTAGTTTCGCTGATATCGTGCGACCTACGTACAAAGGCCAAAATAAGTACACAGTTTTGGCTCAAATTTTCACAGAACGAGCGATGTTATATGCGGCGCAGCGCCATCTGAAAACAAACAGAACGGTCAAAACATATTTTTATTGTATAAATTTTGTTGTTGACATCCATAAATTGGGCGAAAACTAAAATAATTTGGCTATTTCAGCATCCCTTATGTGCTCCTTTCACCAACTCCTCTAACCCTACGGAGTAATAACGTTGCCAAATAAAAAGGCTTTTTTAACTCAAGATGAGCATAATTTATACATGTGTCATATGCTACTTTTGTCTGGCCAAGTCCAAATTTTCACCATATGTCTATATATTCTTAGACATCATTGCTGATTCACTTCTTATACGATGGTTTTCGCTGTACTCTTACGAACGAGAAGCAGATAACCCAGCGATCACAACGAAGCATCTAGTTAAACTTAATTTTTTGACAACTGCAACTGAATTATGAGCATACATGCTCGAGCTCCCAATTCCAAGGGGCGCGGGTGTATGCGAGAGCTCGGGTGGGGGGAAGGGGTGCGGTACCTTCGGTGCCTGGGACGCCGAAAGAGGGAGGTGGTAACCCATGATCAACATTCCCCTATGAGCATGATTATGAGTATCAATAATTTTTCCAATGTAGTGATAGTTTCATTATATACGTAACATATTTAAGGGTCATTTAAGATGCAACGTAGAACAAATCGAAGTATTGATTTCAAACATGCAAACCTGCCAACGTTTACTTGATCCCGGTGTTACGAAAAATATTTCCACTCCTTGTTTCGGACAAATCGATGTATTGATTTCAAACATGCAAACCTGCCAACGTTTACTTGATCCCGGTGTTATGAAAAATATTTTCACTGCTTGTTTCGGACAAATCGATGTATTGATATCAAACATGCAAACCTGCCAACGTTTACTTGATCCCGGTGTTATGAAAAATATTTTCACTGCTTGTTTTGGACAAATCGATGTATTGATATCAAACATGCAAACCTGCCAACGTTTACTTGATCCCGGTGTTACGAAAAATATTTCCACTCCTTGTTTCGGAATCGATGTATTGATTTCAAACATGCAAACCTGCCAACGTTTACTTGATCCCGGTGTTACGAAAAATATTTCCACTCCTTGTTTCGGACAAATCGATGTATTGATTTCAAACATGCAAACCTGCCAACGTTTACTTGATCCCGGTGTTATGAAAAATATTTTCACTGCTTGTTTCGGACAAATCGATGTATTGATATCAAACATGCAAACCTGCCAACGTTTACTTGATCCCGGTGTTACGAAAAATATTTCCATTCCTTGTTTCGGAATCGATGTATTGATTTCAAACATGCAAACCTGCCAACGTTTACTTGATCCCGGTGTTACGAAAATATTTCCACTCCTTGTTTCGGACAAATCGATGTATTGATTTCAAACATGCAAACCTGCCAACGTTTACATGATCCCGGTGTTACGAAAAATATTTCCACTCCTTGTTTCGGACAAATCGATGTATTGATTTCAAACACGCAAACCTGCCAACGTTTACTTGATCCCGGTGCTACGAAAAATATTTACACTCCTTGTTTCGGACAAATCGATGTATTGATTTCAAACATGCAAACCTGCCAACGTTTACTTAATCCCGGTGTTACGAAAAATATTTTCACTCCTTGTTTCGGACAAATCGATGTATTGATTTCAAACATGCAAACCTGCCAACGTTTACATGATCCCGGTGTTATGAAAAATATTTCCACTCCTTGTTTCGGACAAATCGATGTATTGATTTCAAACATGGAAACCTGCCAACGTTTACTTGATCCCGGTGTTACGAAAAATATTTCCACTCCTTGCTTCGGACAAATCGATGTAATGATTTTAAACATGCAAACCTGCCAATGTTTTCTTGACCCCGGCGTTTATGAAAAATATTTTCACTCGTTGTTTCGGACAAATCGATGTATTCATTTCACACATGCAAACCTGCCAACGTTTACTTGATCCCGATGTTATGAAAAATATTTTTACTCCTTGTTTCGGACAAATCTATATATTGATTTCAAACATGCAACCTGCCAACGTTTACTTGATCCCGGTGTTATGAAAAATATTTTCACTCCTTGTTTCGGACAAATCGATGTATCGATTTCAAACATGCAAAAGTATTTCCACTCCTTGTTTCGGACAAATCGATGTATTGATTTCAAACATGTAAACCTGCCAACGTTTACTTGATCCCGGTGTTACGAAAAATATTTCCACTCCTTGCTTCGGACAAATCGATGTAATGATTTTAAACATGCAAACCTGCCAATGTTTTCTTGACCCCGGCGTTTATGAAAAATATTTTCACTCGTTGTTTCGGACAAATCGATGTATTCATTTCACACATGCAAACCTGCCAACGTTTACTTGATCCCGATGTTATGAAAAATATTTTTACTCCTTGTTTCGGACAAATCTATATATTGATTTCAAACATGCAACCTGCCAACGTTTACTTGATCCCGGTGTTATGAAAAATATTTTCACTCCTTGTTTCGGACAAATCGATGTATCGATTTCAAACATGCAAAAGTATTTCCACTCCTTGTTTCGGACAAATCGATGTATTGATTTCAAACATGTAAACCTGCCAACGTTTACTTGATCCCGGTGTTACGAAAAATATTTCCACTCCTTGCTTCGGACAAATCGATGTAATGATTTTAAACATGCAAACCTGCCAACGTTTTCTTGACCCCGGCGTTTATGAAAAATATTTTCACTCCTTGTTTCGGACAAATCGATGTATTGATTTCGCACATGCAAACCTGCCAACGTTTACTTGATCCCGGTGTTATGAAAAATATTTTTACTCCTTGTTTCGGACAAATCTATATATTGATTTCAAACATGCAACCTGCCAACGTTTACTTGATCCCGGTGTTATGAAAAATATTTTCACTCCTTGTTTCGGACAAATCGATGTATCGATTTCAAACATGCAAAAGTATTTCCACTCCTTGTTTCGGACAAATCGATGTATTGATTTCAAACATGTAAACCTGCCAACGTTTATTTGATCCCGGTGTTATGAAAAATATTTTCACTCCTTGTTTCGGAGAAATCGATGTATTGATTTCAAACATGCAAACCTGCCAACGTTTACTTGATCCCGGTGTTATGAAAAATATTTTCACTCCTTGTTTCGGACAAATCGATGTATCGATTTCAAACATGCAAACGTGCCAACGTTTACTTGATCCCGGTGTTGTGAAAAATATTTTCACTCCTTGTTTCGGACAAATCGATGTATTGATTTCAAACATGCAACCTGCCAACGTTTACTTGATCCCGGTGTTATGAAAAATATTTTCACTCCTTGTTTCGGACAAATCGATGTATCGATTTCAAACATGCAAAAGTATTTCCACTCCTTGTTTCGGACAAATCGATGTATTGATTTCAAACATGCAAACCTGCCAACGTTTACTTGATCTCGGTGTTATGAAAAATATTTTCACTCCTTGTTTCGGACAAATCGATGTATTGATTTCAAACATGCAAACCTGCCAACGTTTACTTGATCCCGGTGTTATGAAAAATATTTTCACTCCTTGTTTCAGACAAATCGATGTATCGATTTCAAACATGCAAACGTGCCAACGTTTACTTGATCCCGGTGTTATGAAAAATATTTTCACTCCTTGTTTCGGACAAATCGATGTATTGATTTCAAACATGCAAACCTGCCAACGTTTACTTGATCCCGGTGTTATGAAAAATATTTTCATTCCTTGTTTCGGACAAATCTATATATTAATTTCAAACATGCAACCTGCCAACGTTTACTTGATCCCGGTGTTATGAAAAATATTTTTACTCCTTGTTTCGGACAAATCGATGTATTGATTTCAAACATGCAAACCTGCCAACGTTTACTTGATCCCGGTATTATGAAAAATATTTTCACTCCTTGTTTCAGACAAATCGATGTATTGATTTCAAACATGCAAACCTGCCAACGTTTACTTGATCCCGGTGTTATGAAAAATATTTTCACTCCTTGTTTCGGACAAATCGATGTATATGACTACCTAAACTTACTCGTTTTCCAAGCTAATCATCGGAAAGCCAGCAACTGCAGCCACGGCTGGATCGACTGAGCCTGAAGCCGTCGCCATAAGATGGGGACTACCTACACTTACTCGTTTTCCAAGCTAATCATCGGACAGCCAGCAACGGCAGCCACGGCTGGATCGGCTGAGCCTGAAGCTGTCGCCATAAGATGAGTACTACCTAAACTTACTCGTTTTCCAAGCTAATCATCGGAAAGCCAGCAACTGCAGCCACGGCTGGATTGGCTGAGCCTGAAGCCGTCGCCATAAGATGGGGACAACCTATACTTACTCGTTTTCCAAGCTAATCATCGGAAAGCCAGCAACTGCAGCCACGGCTGGATCGGCTGAGCCTGAAGCTGTCGCCATAAGATGGGGACAACCTATACTTACTCGTTTTCCAAGCTAATCATCGGAAAGCCAGCAACTGCAGCCACGGCTGGATCGGCTGAGCCTGAAGCTGTCGCCATAAGATGAGTACTACCTAAGCTTACTCGTTTTCCAAGCTAATCATCGGAAAGCCAGCAACTGCAGCCACGGCTGGATTGGCTGAGCCTGAAGCCGTCGCCATAAGATGGGGACAACCTATACTTACTCGTTTTCCAAGCTAATCATCGGAAAGCCAGCAACTGCAGCCACGGCTGGATCGGCTGAGCCTGAAGCCGTCGCCATAAGATGGGTACTACCTATACTTACTCGTTTTCCAAGCTAATCATCGGAAAGCCAGCAACTGCAGCCACGGCTGGATCGGCTGAGCCTGAAGCTGTCGCCATAATGGGGCCCTATACTTACTCGTTTCCAAGCTAATCATGGGGAGGCCGCCCTCCCGCCCCGGCGGACGGCTGAGCCCGAGCCGTAGCCATAAGATGGGTACAACCTATACTCTCATACCCCCAAACTCACCTCCCTCTGTCTATTACTCGTTTTCCAAGCTAATCATCGGAAAGCCAGCAACTGCAGCCACGGCTGGATCGGCTGAGCCTGAAGCTGTCGCCATAAGATGGGTACTACCTAAACTTACTCGTTTTCCAAGCTAATCATCGGAAAGCCAGCAACTGCAGCCACGGCTGGATCGGCTGAGCCTGAAGCCGTCGCCATAAGATGGGTACTACCTATACTTACTCGTTTTCCAAGCTAATCATCGGAAAGCCAGCAACTGCAGCCACGGCTGGATCGGCTGAGCCTGAAGCTGTCGCCATAAGATGGGTACTACCTACACTTACTCGTTTTCCAAGCTAATCATCGGAAAGCCAGCAACTGCAGCCACGGCTGGATCGGCTGAGCCTGAAGCTGTCGCCATAAGATGGGTACTACCTATACTTACTCGTTTTCCAAGCTATTTATCATCGGAAAGCCAGCAACTGCAGCCACGGCTGGATCGGCTGGATGGCTGTGCTGTGGGTACTACCTAAACTTACTCGTTTTCCAAGCTAATCATCGGAATGTGGGGGTGGGGGGGGGAGCCAGCAACTGCAGCCACGGCTGGATCGGCTGAGCCTGAAGCTGTCGCCATAAGATGGGTACTACCTATACTTACTCGTTTTCCAAGCTAATCATCGGAGGGCCCGCGCCTGCAGCCCCGGCTGATCGGCTGAGCCTGAAGCTGTCGCCATAAGATGGGTACTACCTACACTTACTCGTTTTCCAAGCTAATCATCGGAAAGCCAGCAACTGCAGCCACGGCTGGATCGGCTGAGCCTGAAGCCGTCGCCATAAGATGGGTACTACCTAAACTTACTCGTTTTCCAAGCTAATCATCGGAAAGCCAGCAACTGCAGCCACGGCTGGATCGGCTGAGCCTGAAGCTGTCGCCATAAGATGGGTACTACCTAAACTTACTCGTTTTCCAAGCTAATCATCGGAAAGCCAGCAACTGCAGCCACGGCTGGATCGGATGAGCCTGAAGGTCTTTTTCGTTTTCCCGTTCCTTGGCCGCCTCGCCCGGCTGGATCGGTTGAGTCTGTCGCCATAAGATGGGTACTACCTATACTTACTCGTTTTCCAAGCTAATCATCGGAAAGCCAGCAACTGCAGCCACGGCTGGATCGGCTGAAGCCTGAAGCCGTGTTGGGTCTCCTAAACTTACTCGTTTTTTAGCTGCTCATCGGCGGGCCGCCCGCAATTGCAGCCACGGCTGGATCGGCTGAGCCTGAAGCCGTCGCCATAAGATGAAAGTACTACCTATACTTACTCGTTTTCCAAGCTAATCATCGGAAAGCCAGCAACTGCAGCCACGGCTGGATCGGCTGAGCCTGAAGCTGTCGCCATAAGATGGGTACTACCTAAACTTACTCGTTTTCCAAGCTAATCATCGGAAAGCCAGCAACTGCAGCCACGGCTGGATCGGCTGAGCCTGAAGCCGTCGCCATAAGATGGGTACTACCTAAACTTACTCGTTTTCCAAGCTAATCATCGGAAAGCCAGCAACTGCAGCCACGGCTGGATCGGCTGAGCCTGAAGCTGTCGCCATAAGATGGGTACTACCTAAACTTACTCGTTTTCCAAGCTAATCATCGGAAAGCCAGCAAACTGGAGCCAGCCACGGCTGGATCGGCTGAGCCTGAAGCCGTCGCCATAAGATGGGTACTACCTATACTTACTCGTTTTCCAAGCTAATCATCGGAAAGCCAGCAACTGCAGCCACGGCTTCAGTACAACACGAACTGAACGAAGTAATGACATAGTACGTATTGCTATATGTTACGATGGCGATTTTGTCGCTGTCTAATCGTTGGCGACTCTCGACGCCCACTTTTTGGGTTTTCTGTCCAGTGTCCAATTGGATACACTTCCGGAATTCTAATCGTGACGGCTACCGTAACCGTCGATGTCCTTAAAGAGAGTCGGCTTCAATTAAATATGCCGACTTTAAGTTTTAATCTTCCGAGTACTCGGAAGTTGACCGTCTGTGATCTTAACCCCGATTTTCTCATGAAACTTGAGCTTTTAAGACCAAACTTCCAGTAATTAGTGCCGGATGTTCGTTGAAATTCGAGTCCTCTCTGCTTGATTTCCTGTCCCAGATTGGCTGGGTCAACATTATCAACTTCCGGGACACTTGATTTCTAAGCCTTTTTGAATTTGTTTGCTCTTTTCTCCTTGGTTCTAACCGCCAATTCGTCGTCCCACGCAAGTCGAAGCTCCAACTGTTTGACGACCCCATCTGCCATGTCGCCTTTGTGGTTTTGACTTGCCGCCCTCCTAATTAAGCCAAATTTAACTTAGCCGATGACCCTTGGGCATGAGGACAGCGTAGAACTTCAAGAGAAATCGAGTTTGTTTGAAATTTCCATGCGACTGCCTATGCTTTATCGGCTCACTGGGGTGGAACCTGCGACGGGAAAACGTCCGTCTCGAGGTCAGAGACGGGGCAAGCCTTAACGCACTCCTTACTACTCAGGGACCCTGCTCCAGGGTCCCTAGGGTCCGCGGGAGGACCCTAGAGTCGCCCCCCGTTCGTCCTATCCGTCCATACTTTCTCCGTCCGTAAAACTCTGAAATTTTAATGCAATTTTATGTGTAGTTGTCCTCGTCTGTCCACTTTTCTGTCGGGTCCCGAGCTGATGACATGACACATTTATTTTTAATTAAATACTCATGAAAGACACACGAACACATACACAAACACACACAACACACACTAGACATGTCGGCGTCCTGAGCGACAGAAAGGTCGCTCAGAATAAACACACACTCATAACACATCAAAAACAACAACACAGCAATAAAGAAGAAAACCGACCAGAAACGTCGGTTAGAGAGAACGAGGACAAAAGCGAAAGGACAGCGAGGACACGAGGCGGGTGTGGGAAGGGAAGCGGGACAAAGGGAATCCGGGGGAATTTTCGAGGGGCTGGGGCCAAATTCGGTCTCAGGACGGAAAACGGGGTCAATTGATACCAAACATGAGGGGGTTAGACGTAAAAGCGGGTCGGAACCCACTTGTGGGTTCCTCTATGTATTAGTATGGGGAGCTGTTGCGGGCTCTCCTGCGTTAACGGATGGGCGGAGCGACGCCCGCCGGGTATCGTTGGAGTCAGCGTCCAACGGCGGTTTGAACGAGGGGTGATATCGCCACTGGGGCGGCAGGAGTAAAAACGGTACTAACATTGGTGCGGTTAGAGAGAGTCGTGGCTACAATGGGGGCGCATTTGTTGGTCGTACGGGTTAACGGCGTGGCGGAGCGAGGCCCGCCGGGTATTTTTGGAAATGTCTCATCGAGACGAATCTACCGAGGGGCGATTCGCCCATTTTAGAGTGGAGGGAAAATCTCGATTTGTCGGCGCCCATCGGCAGTTGGCAACGGCTTTCTAGGCATCTCTTTGCGTGCTTTTTTTTTAAAAACAGGGATTCGGGCGGAGGTTCAAAACA
>JASANE010002403.1:0-46428 GCA_030248225.1 Trileptium ribeirensis | reverse complement strand
TATCGCCTTGTCCTACTGCAAATGGCATAGCTTCTTTTGTTTATGGCAATTTTCTTACTGTCGCATACCGCACAAATGTGTCAAATGTGCAAACGCTTATATTTGTTTGGTAAAAATATTGATTTTATTTGCGTGTACTTGACATATAAAATGCTTTCCGACCACATTGTCGGTTACGTTTGTGAGCTTGGCGAAAACCAGCAAACTCTATTTCCTCTTCTTATTTTTCAATGAAGATGTCATCACAAACTGTTGTTTTGAGAAGATTGATTTCTCTGGCATAATTGACTCTATATAGTCCATTGAGTTGATTTGACGAAATGGAAATTGTGTTTTTATAAAATGTATGCAAAAAGCATAAACCGTTTAAACATAAATAACGTAGCAGCAGATAGTATTGGTTATACGCATCGGCGTAGCTAGAAAATCCGAATTGGGGGGGTGCCAAGGCTTTCTGGAGGTGCACAAGTTAGCTCTGTTCAGAATTTCTTATTTTCAAAATTCGAACTGGGGGCACTGAGCCAAACTGGGGGCACGGCCTTCCGTGGCCCCCTTGGCCACTCTCCTGGCTAGATATCGAAACTGGCGCAGTCATATAAACATGAATGCAGCAACACCGTTTTGGTTGCCAAACGATGAAAACTTGTCATCGATAGCTTAATTAGAGTACTGTTGAAGCAATAGAGTTTGCGGTACGTACAGTTGTTGTTACTGTCAGTATTATAAAGCTGAAAGCCTTAGGTATCTTATCTCATTATCTCCACATATGCTAATTGTAGTATTAAATGGCGTCACTGCGTAGACGTTTCTCTCTAAACTTCCTCCCAAAAATAGGAAGTATCAACAAAATTTAGATCATTTGGTAGGATTTTTTGTGGATTCTATGCAGAATTACAGCATCGTCATAGCATAAAAGACGTTATGCCCACTGTACGCAGTTCCTTCTTGAAATAGCGCGTTATTTAGCTATTTTAATAGGTAACATAATTTTACTTCTGTAATATACGGATCTGCTGATCGCTCACAATGCGCACCGACATTTAGTTTCTAACGGTTCATGGTGAGTCATATTCTAGTATTCAACAAAATTATATTATTGATACCGGAGTAAAATTTTAATTACACTTGTACACAAGTAACTTTATAGAGATATCCAACGATTGCAAAGTCCATAGATTTCTGCGAATCTTTCGATATTAGTACTAAACAAGTAACTTTATAGAGATATCCAACGATTGCAAAGTCCATAGATTTCTGCGAATCTTTCGATAGTAGTACTAAACAAGTAACTTTATAGAGATATCCAACGATTGCAAAATCCATAGATTTCTGCGAATCTTTCGATATTAGTACTAAACAAGAAACTTTATAGAGATATCCAACGATTGCAAAGTCCATAGATTTCTGCGAATCTTTCGATATTAGTACTAAACAAGTAACTTTATAGAGATATCCAACGATTGCAAAATCCATAGATTTCTGCGAATCTTTCGATATTAGTACTAAACAAGAAACTTTATAGAGATATCCAACGATTGCAAAGTCCATAGATTTCTGCGAATCTTTCGATATTAGTACTAAACAAGTAACTTTATAGAGATATCCAACGATTGCAAAGTCCATAGATTTCTGCGAATCTTTCGATATTAGTACTAAACAAGAAACTTTATAGAGATATCCAACGATTGCAAAGTCCATAGATTTCTGCGAATCTTTCGATATTAGTACTAAACAAGTAACTTTATAGAGATATCCAACGATTGCAAAGTCCATAGATTTCTGCGAATCTTTCGATATTAGTACTAAACAAGTAACTTTATAGAGATATCTAACGATTGCATAGTCCATAGATTTCTGCGAATCTTTCGATATTAGCACTAAACAATTAACTTTATAGAGATATCCAACGATTGCAAAGTCCATAGATTTCTGCGAATCTTTCTATATTAGTACTAAACAAGTAACTTTATAGAGATATCCAACGATTGCAAAGTCCATAGATTTCTGCGAATCTTTCGATATTAGTACTAAACAAGTAACTTTATAGAGATATCCAACGATTGCATAGTCCACAGATTTCTGCGAATCTTTCGATATTAGTACTAAACAAGTAACTTTATAGAGATATCCAACGATTGCAAAGTCCATAGATTTCTGCGAATCTTTCGATATTAGTACTAAACAAGTAACTTTATAGAGATATCCAACGATTGCAAAGTCCATAGATTTCTGCGAATCTTTCGATATTAGTACTAAACAAGTAACTTTATAGAGATATCCAACGATTGCAAAGTCCATAGATTTCTGCGAATCTTTCGATATTAGTACTAAACAAGTAACTTTATAGCGATATCCAACGATTGCAAAGTCCATAGATTTCTGCGAATCTTTCGATATTAGTACTAAACAAGTAACTTTGTAGAGATATCCAACGATTGCAAAGCCCATAGATTTCTGCGAATCTTTCGATATTAGTACTAAACAAGTAACTTTATAGAGATATCCAACGATTGCAAAGTCCATAGATTTCTGCGAATCTTTATATATTAGTACTAAACAAGTAACTTTATAGAGATATCCAACGATTGCAAAGTCTATAGATTTCTGCGAATCTTTCGATATTAGTACTAAACAAGTAACTTTATAGAGATATCCAACGATCGCAAAGTCCATAGATTTCTGCGAATCTTTCGATATTAGAGCTAAATCTCATCGAATCAATCCGATTTATAAATACTAAGAACCCATCTTTAACCCGTAGAGCACATGCATTGTTATCTGTTCTTGGTGCGAAAAAATGTATGGTGCTAGCAACAAGTCTGAAATAAGACGAATTCGGTTAGTGAACATGGCTGGAATTAGGCCGTGACGGCAGCTCCAACACCAAGTAAATATCGTTCTATTCATTTCTGGGTTGTTGGATGGGTTGACGTCATACTATATACTTATTATCACGCATATTATCATACATGCTCATAAGAGGAGAGAGAGTATTATTCCCTCTCAAGCGTTGAACCCCTTTGAGGCGGCGCAGGCGACGATCACACAAGCGGAGCCTAAGTCGCCATACCCATTCTACTCCCTGCGGCCCCCCCCCGATCTTGAACATTCATATAGTATGTTTATCATGTAAGAATTTATGAAGGAACTACTACTACAAGATTTATCCATCGTCGTTATCTAAGATTCATCGTTGTTTTGATTTGGCGGGTCAAACCCTCGCAGCTTCGGGGTTTCTCGATTTACAACAAGGTGTTCACGAATAGGTGGTTTTTAATCGGCCGTTCCAAATATATTTATATTAAATTAATTTGGCGAAAAATAACTGTTTTTTTCATATTGGGATGTTGCTTAATTACACAATCGGGCAACATACTTCATTGGGCGAAATATTGAGTAGTAACCACACTCACTAGCTCATCACATAAGTTTCTGCACTCATTTATAATTCTAACCTTACTTGGAATATCTTGAAGTAGTTCCAACATAACTTGTTTCTATTGTCTTAAAAGGTTGATAAATTATACGAGGTCGAAAATACTGTTCGACTGAAGCAAACAGATCATGTTTTTCTATTATATTAGTATTTGGTTTTCTCCCATAAAAAGTCATTATCTTGTTATCTCTCGCTTGAAAATTGATTTCGAATGGTTGTAATGTGTTGAACACAAGAATAAATCGAGTTGAAACAAATTGTGCCATACAAAATATTTTCGACGTGGAAGACGACAGTTACCAATTGGAATTCTTTTTACAGCAATTCCACTTTTGTTGTATAAACTGTTTACCCACAATTAGTATATTTATTATAAACATATTATATCGGATAAAATGTTCCAAACGCTTAAAATTTATCGGTTACCGGCGTAAGATTATTATTTTTGAGTACGATTAATGTCTACAAAATAATTTCTAAATTTCCAATAAACAAAGTGTAATAAAATGGAGAACCGTATTAAAATGATTGCCTATAAATAGCTAGGTTGACATTTTTACGGCGATAGTTCAATAAATGCCAAATTAAAGTGACAACACAAGTATAATATCAAGGTTTAAGCAAAGCTTTTACACTAATTGCACTGTGAGTTTTATGATTGCCCGTGCTTGAGAATTCTGCTACCGGCTTTTGGGTTTCAAGTTTCTTTTATTGTTTCTAAATTTCGAAAACGTTTCCTATGATTTGACTAAAAATTTGAGCGCTTCAAGTTCGAGAAGGTTTTTTCATGAAATATTAGCATAAAAGTTGCTGTCACGATTATATCAATCCAACGAGGTATTGTGAATTTTTCTTAGGAAAATATAACTAGATGTCAATGCAAAAATTACATTCCATACAAATGAGAAGACGGCAGGGTCTCATTAGTTCACAAACTGCTTTAGTTATATTCTGTTTAGTTATAACCTATTGTTGTAGCAGTACTGGGCGACATCTACCGATTGATATTTCTAACATACACCCTTTCTTCGATTGTTTTAACATAATAGCGTTTTTAGTGTTAATTAAGTTTTGTTGTTACGAATCTAGCAGTGTGACCAACGAATACATGTACAGATTGTTTAAACATAATAGCGTTAGTAGTGGTAAATAAATTTTGTAGGCACGAATTTAACAGTGTGAGCAACGCCTATCTGTATAGATTGTTTTAACAAAATAGCGTTTGTAGTGTTAATTTTGTTTTTTGTAATTTAACAGTTTAATAGTGCGAGCAACGTCTACATGTATAGAATATTTTAACATAATTGCGTTCGTTGTGTTAATTTAATTTTGTTCTTACGATTTAAACGGAGTCACTAACGCCTATATTTATAGATTGTTTTCACATAATAATGTTTGTAGTGTTAATTCAATTTTGTTCTTACGAATTGAACAGTGTGGAACCCTCTACCTGTAGAGGTATTCTATATTCTGTATCTTAAATTTTAATTTCAGCGAATCGGCGTCTGAGCTAAACGGTATTACGTAACGGCGAGTAAAGGTCGATGGACAGCATGCGTATGATAATTTAACTGCGAATTCTGCTACCCAGCGGATTTCTAATTTGCGACTTAAACGCTTAATAGTTTGGCAAAAAATTTAAGTTTAAAATATACTAAAGTTGTGGCAAAAAGGTCTCTTCATAGATTCGTTTCAATTCGTAGATGTATCTCGGCAATCTTCTACAGCACTAATACGTGGTTCACATTAAGTTGTGTGCACTTATTGCACAGGGTTACGCAAGAACCACAGTGCTCGTTAAACTGTAGTTGTCGTTACATTGTAACGACAATGTTATCGGTCGCTACAAGCTTCTGCAACTGCTGACATTTTTGAACAATGCTTGTAGCGACTATAGTGGTTGATGTTACACTGTTTGTAACAACATTTAAAGTGGCATGCTGAGCGTAATGACAACAAAAGTTGCTGCACCATGGTGTAACGAAGAATAAAACCTTTGCCCTGCAGCTGTAAGAGAAACCATAGCGGCTGCACGCTAATGTAATAACAGCTGAGAACAACGCACGGCATGTTTGTTACGTAACCGAAATTTCTGAACTCTAGTGCAATGAGCAGTTGAATCTTTTCTCTTTTGTTAGTTAATATTGTTTTTCAAATAATGCGTGAATAAACTTAACCTGCGCCAATGACCATTCTATTTTGTTATTTGGAAAGAAATGCGTTCTGTATGTTACAGCTGACTGCAAGAGATAAAAGCTTCTAACAGCTAACCGTTAGAGACAAAAATATATTGCGACAGGCTGCTAGATATTTTATTCTATTATAACTAGCTGTTAGAGTCTTGCCGTTTCCAGATATGCGCAATATTTCTTGTGGGTCATCTACTCCTGTATGACTCCAATCTTTAGAATTTTGATGCGGATTATAGGGGCGAAAAAACTTTCTAGTAGCCGTTTGCAAGAAACTAAAGTATCATTTGACCATCTATGAAAGATTTTAGTTACTTGTTAACGGTTGCTCGAGATAAAACTGCCCGCTTTTTGCACTCATTATTTTGTAAATCCTGCATAAATGTGAATGCTGCATAGGTGTTGGGGCATACAGAGGCGTAGAAGGGAGAGGCGGCTCCCCCTCGCTCCCACTTTTCGATCCAACTGGGGTTGTTGCGTAACCGTGTGCAGTGAGCACATGCGACTTAATATGAACCACGCATAAAGGGAGTGGGACAACGAAGCTGAGAACAGTTTCGTAGCTGTATCTAGGCAATCTTCTACAGAACTAAAGGGAGTGGAACAAAAAGGCCGGGAGTGGTTTCGTAGATATACCTCGGCAATATTCTACAGCACTAAATGAAGTGGGACAAGAAGGCTGAGAGCGGTTTCGTAGATGTATCTCAGCAATCTTCTACAAAACTAAGGTGATTGGGACAAGAAGGTAGAGAGCGGTGTTGTAGATGATGTCGGCAATCTTATACAGAACTAACGCGCGAGTAAACATTGGGTGACCTCGGCAACCATCCTACTTTGTAATTTTGCATACAATTTATTACAGAAGGCTTTTTGGTCAAATGAAATTCGGCGCGAAACTGTACGCGAACACAGCACTCGAGATTGAAATCTAACCACTTTGTGTTTGCGAAAATTCAAGTAAAATTACCTAAGTTTTTGAGAACGAAGATTTGTCGATTTGAATTAACCCAGTTTTGTTTGCGAACATTGAGAGGTTTACTATAGTATCGATTTGATTGTGACGTCACCTTTGCATTAAATATATTCGCGAACACTGAATAATCCAAATTTAAATGATTAGATATTAGGGAACGAATTTCTGCAAATTGAAATCGTCGAAATTCAGTTCGAACACAAGGTCTAAATTCTGGCATTTAAATTTGATTTTGCGAATTTTCGGTTAGCGAAAAACCGATTAATGTTAAGCCATTTTTCCGAAGCAAGGGTTTGCGATTCGGTATTGGTAATGACACTATAGGATGGTTGGCGGGGTCACCTTAAGTTTACTTACGCATAAAGGGAGTGGGACAAGAAGGCTGAGAGCGGTTTAGTAGATATATCTCGACAACCCTCTACAGAACTAGAGGGAGCGGGACAAGAAGGCTGAGAGCAGTTTCGTAGATGTATCTCGGCCATCTTCTACAGAACTAAAGGGGTGGAACAGAAAAGCTAGGAGCGGTTTCCTAGATGTATCTCGGCAATCTTCTGCAGCACTAAATGGAGCAGGACAAAAAAGCTGGCAGCCGTTTCGTAAATGTATTTCGGCAACCTTCTACAGCACTAAAGGGAGTGGGACAAGACCGCTGCGAGCGGTTTCGTAGATGTATCTCGTACTAAAGGGAGTGGGACAGCAAGGCTGAAAGCGGTTTCGTAGATGTATTTCGGCAACTTTCTACAGAACTAAATGGAGTGGGACAAGAAGGCTGAGAGCGGTTTCGTAGATGTATCTCTGCCATTTTCTACATAACTAAAGGGAGGGGATAGAAAGGCTGGAAGCGGTTTCGTAGATGTATCTCAGCAATCTTCTACAAGGGAGTGGGACAAGAAGGCTAAGAGCGGTTTCATAGATGTATCTAGGCAATTTTCTACAGCTATAAAAGAAGTGGAACAAAAAGTCCATGAGATTGGGTAACTAACCTTTAAATAACCTTGTTCCAGTTATTTCGATAGTTTTTTGATTGTTGCTGACACTTAAAGGCGCAACTAGTAGTTTAGGCAGTAGGAACTGGGAAGATTATTGTGAAACGCTAGGTTTAGCACATATAGGTGAATTTTTATAATATATGTAACTGACAACTTTTTCAACTTAAGCACTTGTTTGACACGTCTTCCCACATTGTCAAATAAAGACTTTATCATGATATTACTTAAACTATCAGTAGCTTCGGCTAACTGATGTCGACAGTCGAAATTTTTGCCACAAAATTGTATAATTTTTGTGGACAAACATACAATCATTAGCTTAATAATTTTACGTTCTAAAAGCTTTGGACGACGGTAAAGCGAGAAACTAATTATAAGATTTGCACATGAGGAGTAGAGTCGTGTCAGATTTATGATATTTTGAGTCTTGTGACATGATATATTTGTATCTAATATATATTATGTATTAAGCAAGATCAGATGCAGATGGCTATGGATACACGGTCTTATGTGTCCCGACCATGTTTTATCTTTCACTAAGGCAGTCTGGTTGACATAAGAAAATAAGCTCATGTCAACTTTAGGGGCCGGACGTTATAACGTTAGAAAAAAGAATAGCTTAGAGCGGGGGTTCGAGGGGCGGCTTAGGCTTCGTACATGGGTCATATAGGTAGAAATTTTAGCTTAGGCTAAGACTAAGGCTTAGGCTTAGTATATCGAGAATGGCATGTCATGCATTATTCTTCGGCCCCTAAAGTTGACATTTGCCAGAAAATATATTTGCAGTTTAATGAATTTTAAGTTTCGTATGTATTGAAACATATAAGTATATTTTTTATTTATATATATTTTTTAAAATAGATATACAGAAGTTGTTATGCAGTTTACAGATATCTGCTCGAATTTTCAAAATACCTTTGTTTAGCTTTTGAATAAGCTGTGACCACGCGCAACTTATTTCAGCGGAGCGAGTCTAATGAGGCATTGGCAACTAAAATAAAATATTTCTTTATAACTAGCCAAATTACCAGTAGCCGAGTTCTTAAGCATGATACATTGGGTTTACTGTTATTATTTTAAATTTATATATTAATATATGCTAATATCTAGCATTTCAGCAAAAAACTTCAAGCTGACAACAAGCAGTATGTCTTTATTACAGATTAGGAAAAAATTTTTAACTGTAGGGCTTAAAAGAACATAATTTCGGATAACTACAGATTCAGATGTCTTTCTTGCTAACATATAGCGTCCCAGCAGAAAAGCATCAATCTGATAACAAACACCACGTATAGTACAAATTAGTATGAAATTATTCAACTGTAGGGCTTAAATGAACATAATCTAGGATAACTACAGCTTTTGATATCTTGCTTGCTCACATCTAGTGTCTCAGCTTGAAGTTCTTCTGCAGATAACAAACAGTATGTCTAGTACAAATTCTGTATAAATTTTTTCAACTGCAGTGCTTAAATGACACAATTTTGAATAACTGCAGTTTCGGACGTCTTGCTTACTAACAACTAGTGTCTCAGCAGAAAAACTTCAAGCAGATAACAAACATTATGTCTACTACAAATTAGGTAACTTTTCAACTGTACAGTTTAAATGACATAATTTTGGATAACTACAGTTTCGGATGTCTTGCTTGCTGACATCTAGTGTCATTATTAGATCATACTGTAACTCTCATCTTTTTCGACATATTCTTCATCGCTTTATGCAGTTTGGATTTTGAATACAAATATAATACAGGTTTCACAAACCCACATGTATGTGGAATTACATAACTAAGTATACGACTGCATGTGAATGAACTTGGGCAGGTGGAACAATGGAAGGCTAGATGTAATAATGCTTACATAAAATTTTAAACTAAGTTTAAATCGCAAAAGCTGGATTTGTGTTGCCATAATTATGCTAGAATATCGGTTTTTATTTTGACCAAACTCTGTTATTTTGCATCAGTGTATATTGCATCGCGTTGTGGTAACTAAGTTTGTAGCATGACGTACGTTTGCACGCAAGTTATTATTCGCTCACTTTGCGAGGTTCCTTACGAAACCGTGCAACATCTCCCAAATACATCAATAGTATTACCTAAACCGTTCTTACCAACGCAGACAGGTTCAATCCGTGACGCCAGCATCAGTTTATCAAACGTTGTGCGACACACGAACTGGGTTGGGCGCTAAATAGTTAACGAGAATACTGTAAGCTTTTGTGTTAGAAAGCAGAGCTATGCGCGGGTAATAGTACCAGTGCGTACCCGGGCTAGGTCCAGACTGAAATGTTGGTAAACCGCGGCTAGTCGGTACCCCCAGCCGTCATAGGTCCACATGCTTAAATGTAGTTTTACACACTTGTATCATGATATGTTCCAACACATTGGTTCGGATTCGTACCATATTTCTTCCGCTGCCAGATTTATTGCACCATAAGGTGTCATATTTCGTCTCCTGCCACATTTCATTCCCAACTATATTTCTTCTTTGCTAAGGTTTTTCTTACCCCTTCATGACAATCGTTTCCAGGTTACGAGGCCTGTTACCTAAGTTATCTGTTATACCTTAAGCAGATGCGATGGTTATTTTCGCTGTTTTCGTCGCAAAGTAGTCTAGAAGCCAACAGTACTAATTGTTAGTTTTAAGTTAGCGAAATTGATACGATTCTTTAATTTCCTTTCATCCTTCAATAAGATATACTTTTACTTTGCTTTACCCAACCTTCTGCAATTTGATAAGGCACAATCGACCTTTTTGCCAATTTGCCACCTTGAATAGACGGTCTTGCATTTGAATGGACTTGGAGGGACCTATCTTCAGTGTGCCGCTGAACCAATTCCGACTTTGCGTTAGATATGGCGTTTTGACCGCCCTGAGCTGTTATGATATTTGCTGTGGCTGTTCTATGATTTCAGTTTTGTTTGATTCCACCTGTTTTATTCCGCCCTCTAGCCAATCTTCCGCGCTTATTCCTGGCAGGGCTCCCAAAATCTCTATGCCTGACGAAGCACTGCGGATCAGATCTTTGCTGTTCGACAGATTGTCGAAATCTAGCAGAGAAGGAAAATATCAGTGGAAAGAGGTATGGTACAAAATCGGATGTAAATTACTTTGAGATTATATATGGTTGTAGACTTTACGTACCCCGGTAGCCGGAGTTTATGTCTTTTCAATTAAGAAATATAGATGACTCGATGTCAGACTATATTTCAGGCTAGCGCTTGCCACAATCGTTGTTTAAAGCTATAGTGAATAGCTGTAAGAGGGGGTATGCTTAAACGGATAGCCATTTGTTCATTGTTTGCGTATTGCAAATCACTTTATGTTGTATTGCCTGTTATAATTGCACGACCAGCTCAGAATTGGTTCATACACAGATATTCAAATATCATATACGCTTTTTGTTACACATTAACATTATTTCTTCAGCAATAATACTAATTGACAACCTATTTTAACACAAATGCATGGTAACTGTAGACCAACCGTATGCGTTAAAAATTCCAGTCAGTTTAAGGAGCTAAGCTGAAGGCGTTCCTAAGTCTCCTTTAATACTATAAAGTCTCACTGTCATGCGAAGAATGTCAGACATGATCTCTCAGATTTTTATACCGTTCTCGATACACTAAGCTTAAGGATAAACTGCGATTGGAACAGGTGCAAACCACGCACACAACTGTTTAAACAGTTTTTTGAATTTGGCAAGAATGAACTCAGGCCAACTAGGCATCACGTACACCAAAACCGGACGAATATATCGAACATAAACATCATGCAAGATTGACACAGATCGCGTGCGACAAATATGTGATAAGCCATCCGTGTACTTAAACACACTCGCAGATTTTATTGAATTCTTAGAGCCAAGGAAATTTGCATAATTTTTTCAGTTGTGTTTATGGAAATACCTACTATGTAATGGTATTTGCCATATACTTTCGTGATTATTTACACATTTTGGGGTACATCTTTATCGTGCGACGGTATTGCGATTTCGTTACTTGTTAACGCTTAGTATGTATTAAATAAACGTTAGAAACTTATTATCTGTTTGATGTCACGGGCTTAAACCGTTGTGAGACAGGTTAGTTTTACCCATTCAACAAATGAATGATATCCCGGCAGTCTCTTTGACACACAATCTGTTTCCACAAAAATGCACAGTGAAAATAACTATTCCGATCATTTAGCAATACTGCGCTTTTTTCTAGGATAACTATGCTAAATATCTTGCAATCCCTAAGGTTTGCTAAATGTTAAGTAGGAATTTAAGGTACTTTTTTTAGTACAACTACGTTAATTTTTGAGCATAAATAGATTAAGCGGAGAGCTAAAATGCAAAATTAAACTTAAGCTAAATTAGGCGCAAAATTTAAAAGAATTTAGCTTAAAATTTTATACCTTAAATGCAATATTGTTAAAATACGAAGTATATTTAGAGCTATGTTTTTGCTACGAAAATAAAATAGCGTAATTTCTCGAAATTATGCTATTTTAAACTTTGAGAAACTACATGTCTGATTTCTCGAAATCTACATGAATATATCTTGATATAAAAATAGACATACCGCATGTGTTGCTTCCAGCAATTGCTACTCTGCAAAACCGCAAACCTAAAACTGGACATTTTACACAAACACATTTTGCAGCAGATATTACCTTCTAGCAGTTTGCTGAAATTTGCTATAATTTACATCAGATTAACTACAAAAATCTACCAATCCCCTGAGCCAGACAATTAATTGCTCGAATAATGAATTATATAATATTTTTTGCCGTATTTTTTTGAACAAGTATAATTTACAGTGCAATAATAATACTATGTTGCGTGTCAACGACACATTAATCTTTAGACAGATCAGAAGATTCCGTCTTGTAATTCGGCGTAATGAGAACACATTGATGCAAGTTTTAGAAGCAATTAGACGGATGCTTAATATTAGGGTTAGAAGTGGCATATTTATGTTCCAAATACAGTTTAGTCGGCATGGTTTTTGATTTTGATAGTAAGAAGGTGTAGAATGTTGATCTCGCTCCCTTTTTATGTTTATTATTTTATTGTATAATTTATGATAGTTTATATATATATTGTTGCATCGATATTTCTATGTCATATTGTTATCATTATCTGCAATTAATTCGCCACATTGCTACATTATTATCACAACTTGATACACAAGCCAATGTATTAGTGATATGTATGAATTCGTTGTCACAAAGTCACGGAAATCATAACTTCCAATACGAAGTTTTCTTATAGAATTATTTTTTAAAATGTGTCTTGCTTGTTTGGCAATATTTCGTCTTATGCGACAAAATTGGGTTTTGACGTAAAAATGACAACAGTTTCAACTGACAGCTGTACCATAGAAAACTCTTGTTTGTCAATAATAAAATATCTCAATGGTTGTAGGATTATATATACAGTGTTTAAATTCAGTTTTGGCAGTTTCAGTTGCTACATTATTCAGAATGTATGCATAAAGCCTATATTAACCAGAACCCAGGTCATACCAAGATCGGAGATTCAATATATTTATAAATCAGTAATGTAATGCCGACGATGTATATTATTTTTCATAGGTATATGACAGCTGAGTTTATATACGAGCATTTATTCGTGAGTAAATTTATAGATTGGGCATGAGTAATTTATATACCATCTTTTTTATATCAGTTAGCTTGCTCGGTGTACCAAGTATATTTCGCCACAGAAAAGAACATAAATTTAGCGTTGTACACAATGCATCTAAAATGTGCTTAAGTACACATATTCGCCTATTAATGAATAGTTTAAAACATTCAGTAACCCATCACTGCAAATTTTCGTGAGTTATATTGTAACTCATAGCTCTGAGTTAAATTACCCTGAGTTCAAACTAATTCAGGCGGTCTTTGACTGGTAATCCCGTGGTGTTGAGTTAAGCATTATAACTTATACGTGTTTTAGAAATTAGTGAGTTAGGTACGAATCTAAACTCAGGAATTACAAGATCAGAGTTTCTGAGTAAGATGTTTCTAATTCATTTTGAGCTAACGTCACTCGATCTGAGTTATAATTGTAACTCAAGCCTGAGTCACATTCTAACTCAGCTGTGTGAGCTAGTCGAACTCGTTCTGAAGCTGTCCAATCTGGTCTCAGTCCTGTTAAACGATACAAATCAAGCTTTGGTAAAACATACTCTGGCAAATTTGCTGTGTGTTAGCCGTTTCTGGTTTAAAGTAGCGAATATTTATTTTACTGTCCGAAGTTACTCCGTTTTCTGTTTAAAATTTATATACATCAAATGCAGGTATTCTGAACTACGCGTTTGTTTGTTAAATACTACGAAATGTGTTATAACATGATGAAACACCGGGAAGAATTTCGCTGCGTTACTAGTAGTTAATCGCAATCTTGGTGAAACTGTAGACATTTTTATTGTGCTATCGAGCATAAACTTGACCGCTTTATAATCGTCCCACTTTGTGTGTTTACAGCACGGAAATGCAATAAACCATTTTACCCATTGCTTTGTTCTATGAAACATATAAACAGTTGATAGTCTTGCCACTATGTGTGTTCACAGCGTGGAAATGCAATAAACCATTTTACCCATTGCTTTGTTCTATAAAACATATAAACAGTTGATAAACCTTCACCTCAGTTCAAAAATCAAAGCTTCAGCCTCAGACCGCACAACGATATTTCTGTAAATTCGACATTTAAATCGTTTAATATATTGCATTATATTGCAAGACGTTATAAATTTTTTTGAACGTCTAGTGAATCCGTGTAGTAGCCGCTAAAACAATCTGGATGTTTATACCACGCTTCAATAAAATAGACATTTAGCACAGCTGTTCGCTGCCTTTTATTCTTTAAATAAAAATAATTCTACGCAGAATTAGTCGTGCAATGTTTTAATTGCGTAACACAAAGCTGCTGCAAAACCAGTGCAAAATATGATATTTAAATCGGGTCGCAGCTTGTTGTCGAAATATTATACAAAAAAAATTTAAAAAAATTTAAATCTTTCGAGGGTTCCAAAAATAATTTAGAACTTCTTAACACAGCGTAAGAGCTCGAATAATATGAAAACTAGAAGTTTTGTGTGCCACGACTACGATTAAATGCAAGATGTCTTACAGAGAATAATAGTTGCGTGACAAAAAAAATTAGTTAGATATATTAAGCCACGATATATTTATATCTCAAGCCAGTATCCAACATTCCGATAAAAAAACAATAAAAACAAGTCTTACAAAATTGCATTATTAATTAGCACCCCCATAGGCACCTTGTATTCACCCATAAAATCTTTATACTACAATCGCATAGCCGAGTGCAGCTACATAATGATGCGATGAGACATTGGAACAAAAAATGTGTTCGTCATCCAAACAATTCTTATACGACTCAATGGGCATCAAAGAATATACAAGCCAATGAAACAGTGTACGTGCCGTACAACTAAACTCGATGAAATACTTTCGGTAAACAGCAAGATGTCTCAAAACAAGATCGTTAACTGATATGAATTATATTCTTAGCCCATTCTTAAGCCTCCCTTATGCGGGATTCACGTTATAATGTCCCCAACAGTTGGAACTTTTGTCCCCTGTAGTGTAGACTATACCGTAAAGACGGTGACAGTGTCACCCACACCATATAACAAAATATCAGGGTGTCGGGCACACCCCTAGATACCTCATTTTGGCAATGTAGTATTTCGGTGTTTTATGCTCGCCAATGCGGTGTTTCTAGGGTATCCTGTAGGCCTTATGTAAAATGATCCCACGGGGTGGCGGAAACCCTCAGCAAAAGAAAAAGGCAACGTCGGTTCATTGACACCGTCTGAAAGAAACCAAACTATTAGCTGGCTTTGTTTGAAATTATTTGAAACTTTATTCAAAAACACAGGGGTGTTTAAGACACCATGTGGTCTAGGGTGTGCCTGCCACTTTGTGGGGTACATAAGTTCCAAGCGGTGGGAACATTATAACGTGAATCCCACATTAATCGCCTTGCATTTTTAAATATAACAAGACCTGCTATACCCGATGACATTGGCAATCGTTCTCTAAAGTTTTTGGTCCACAAATTGTGAATAAATAGGGCACTAGAGTACACATTTCCTATTATCTTATATAAAAAATGTCTTGTCGAATCGTTTTTCACATCATAAATATGTTACTATAATGTTTAGTTTTTTTAGAAACACTTTAAAGAAAACGATATAAAAAACGTGATATCTTACCATATAGTAACTGTAATCAGATTCATGCATCTCATTGTGGGATGCGATTACAAGGACACGATATGTTTCTCATACCCGATGTTTTACCGTAAATGATCTACTAATATCCGAGTATGTTCCAACATTTCATTCTTAATACGATCATAACATAGACGGTAACTTGAACACACAAAAGTATTCATCCCAATTTCCCTCTTCGGAAAGATTTCATGCAGGAAGCCCGTGCAAGGAAATGACAGCCCGAAATACTTAAGTTTATGGATAGCCAGTTTGTTTCACAGTAATTGCAAGTCATTATAGGTGACAATTTAAGGTGCTTGGTGAACATTCACTTAGGTTTAGCGCAATAACCCAAAATTCGTTGGTCTCAATGTTCACATGTTTCCGGGCCATTAGAATATATGGTAAATGAACAATGTGACCCAACAGTTCAAGCAAATCATCCAATAATAATTTTTTATTATTTTTTTCGAATTATGATACTATTTTGAATAAATAAATTTACAAAGAAATTCAATCTATAAGATTTACAAACGGGTGAAATAATTTATCACACAGTGCATTCAAAAGATATTTGGTAACAAGGTGGCCTATTTCGAGGATTAAAAAGTTGCCGTTGGTTTCTTGGCAGACCAAATTTTGCTAAGCCAATTTAAACATTATAGAGTTCCACCCAAGTTTGAAGTACATTTATTCTCATGAGACAATTATTTGATCAATTTTTTAGCAGTCTTGCCTATACATGGTATCCTTCTTCATAAAACTAACGTTTTATTGCATTTATTCATGCACATCTTGGCTAATAACAATACGCACGCCACTACATCCGTTTAGACACGAGCTGCATCCAACATAGAGCTACTAGACCTCAGGTTTGAAGCATTCAACCTCATTTGATACTACTTTTACACTGCGCCAAAACCCTATAACAACTTACATAATATGCAAACCAAATCCAGCCAAAAACGTGAACCAAACGCAAGGTGGATCATACCACGATCAATTACACTGGTGTCGAATGAGCAGCGATTAACCGGCCAATGTAAAATAATCGATAAACACAAAGCAATACTCGACGCAAAGCGTAAAGACCACCGATTTTTTTGCGAGCCAAGACCACCGAAGCAAACCAAGATCAATTTTCTAAAATGTGGAACACATAACAATAACACTCGTTACACAGTTCAAGACTTGACAACTTTAATTTGGCAACTTGAGCAAAAAACAAGTGCATAACTGCTGATAACCTCAAATGATACGTAACTTGTTGAATACAAACTTCGTAGTAGGTTATTGCAACAAAGCAAACATTTTATCAGTGTTTAACTATTGCACTATTATCAGTATTTAACTATTAACTAACAACTGCATTGAATTAAGTTTCGGGTTAAACTGTTGGAGTGGATTTAAGTTCATTTTTAGTGAAAGACATCACAGCTATTTTCGTCGTTCACAGCTTATACTTAACGCAATAATACTTTATGTCTTAAGCAAACAGTGAAAGTGGAATCCTAGCTAATAAAATTTTGTGGTCAAAAAATTTTACTACAAGACCTGGGAATCACTACAATTTTTTGGTCGTAGTATACTATTGGATAAAAAAATGGTAAACGGCACGGCCAGATTCCGGATTGTTGCCAGCAACAGTTAGATAAGAAATAACTATCAAACCAATCAACAGGAAGCGCACCAGTAGTTGCTGCGTGTGTCAGATATTGTATCACCAACTCAGTGACTTCGACTGGTATGCCATAACGCTGAGCAATAGGGTCTAAAATCTGAGCTTGCTCGGGATCCATTTGCAAGTGAGACGCTAGTAATACTTTGTCGATTTACTCGGTATCAGTGTAGCGCGCTATCAAAAAAGGAAGAAAAAAAGGATTGTATAATATCAAGGTGCCTTTACAGGCTATTGCTGCCGGAGGGCAAAGAAGAATTTTGAAATTCCTTGAAAGCGGAGCTACAGTGTTACTGCAGCCACGCCAAACTGATGTTTTTCTGAATTATATCTCAACTAACTTATTCACTTAACTTGACACTATTTTGTTATACTCAGATTAATTCAGTGAAAATTCCACACAACTGCTACATTTTAGTACCCTGCATCACTCGGGTCTAGTAAAGCATTAGAATAAAATTTATACAACAAATATATCTGCACTCTTTGTCCACACTTGTTTTCAGCCTAAAAGGTAATAGGCGCTAATCAGTTTTCTATCTTTGCTGGCAGCATGGCCACATGATGATCCGTGGAAATAGCCAGGTTCGTTCACCCGTTTAACTACGGCAGAGGGTTTGTACTTGTTTTAGTTAAAATATCTTAATTATGCGTAAATTTAATAACAGCGGGCAAAATGATGAAATGCGTTGCCAACGCAACGAACCAAGCTATCTTCACAGACCAAGTAATACCACACGTATGTGGTTACATTATAACATACAAGTAAAAAAATTAATGTACATGCGTGTTTTCTAAAGTATAATTAATATGCTTATTGTTAAGAGCTCCAGGTACGTGTAACCTTGGCTTTCGTGGTCTCAAGTAGTATTTATGTGTTGGCTCCGTAGTATCATGCTCCTCACCCTCTTGCGGCTCCTCGAAAATTGTGGGCTGGGCTGCGTATCAATTTCTTTACCCACAACCGTAATTTGTTTTTCTGTGGGATGCTAATTATTACTTAGAATCAATTCTCGTAAATCATCTTCTTCTAAGTTGGGAGTTACTTTTATTTCCCGTAAGAGCAAAGGCGGAACATATGGGCCAAAAAACAGCTTTATACGTTCCACATGTAAGCGCTTCGGATATTCTTTTGGGTTACTAATAGATTGTAACACGACATCTGGCAGTACGATCTCAGCGATTTCATACAACCCATGCCATGGTTGAGCTAACTTCTTAGTTTTGCCTTGTTTATTAAAAGGCACATGTAACATGACCTTTTGGCCCACCCAATATTCAACGGGCGCTGCCTTGCGGTCATGCAGCTCCTTCATGCGTGATTGCGCTTTGAGAATATTCTCATTAGCAATCTCCCACGCGCTCTTAAGATATAATTGTAAGTCACGAAAATAATCTTCTTCGTCTAAATAATCCAAGTTTGAAATGGGAAGAACAGTGTCTATAGGCAATCTCGGTAACCTTCCGTAGACCATTTCAAATGGACTTAAGCTAATTGATTCATTTATGCCGACGTGGTACGTAAAACAAGCAAACGGGACAAATTCGTCCCATGTTCGCTGTGCCACGTCTACATATTGCGAAACCATATTCATTAATGTTCTATTAATCCTTTCAACAATACTATTCGTCTGAGGACGATATGGAGTCGTGAACACCTTTCGAGTGCTTGTTAACCGACAGATTTGTTCCACTAGCTCACTCCGAAAGTTCGGAGCATTATCGCTAACCAGTTCATATGGTGCCGAATGTCGGCACACAACTTCAGTCATGAACAACTTAGCTATAGTTGTAGCATTTTGATCAGGCATACATATAGCTTCCGGATATTTAGTGAACCGGTCAATGAACATAACAACATACTTGTTGCCATTATAAGTTTGCGGTAAGGGTCCTAATACATCTACATGATATGTATAGTTTGGCCTTGTCGCGGGGATGGGATGTAATGGGGCTTTAGGACGTGGGGGTCCCGCCTTTCGTTTGGAACATTCCAAACATGATTTTACCCAATTTGATACGTCTCGGTACATGCCGTCCCAATAATATTTAGGAAATAACTTTTGGTAAGTCTAAAGAATTCCTAGGTGGTTTCCGCCAACTACATCGTCATGATGGGCTGACATCAAGTCTTGTCTCTTTGAGAACGGAACAACAAGTTCTTCCATAATAATTCCTTGTCTATTTTTCGGCAATGGGTAATGATGATACAGTACTCCATCATTAACTACATACCTTGGTTCCACTGCTGCAAAAGGCGCAGCTAGTGAGGTGTCTGTGCGACGCTCACTATTTTCGATATAACGTTTTAAGAGCTTAACTCAGGATCTTGTTCTTGCTTAGACTTAAAATCGATTCGGTTATGATCGTCTTTATCCTCTGTAGATTTAAGAGTGTGATTGTTATTCGTTTTTGTTGTAATTGCATATGCAAATTTAATGTCCTCTTCGTGAGGTTGCTCAGGTTGCATTTTGCCCCCTTTGTAATCAGCTCGAGACAATGCGTCTAAATGGCTCATCTTTTTACCTGATCGATGTTCGACGGTAAAGTCGAACTCGGTAAGGGATAGGGCCCAACGCTGTAAGCGCCCAGAGGCGTTTTTATTTGTTATCTTTTGACCATAAATATAATTTCGGAAATACTTCATGAAGTATACCACAGCTAATGCTTCTAACTCGGTAACCGTATAATTTCGTTCGGCTTTTTGTAAAAGCCTACTTCCATATGCGATCGAGTGCAACTTGTTATCCTCATCAGCTTGTGACAAAACGCCCCCAATGGCTTTAGTACTTGCATCTGTTTCAAGAAAATACGGCTTCGAAGAGTCCGATATTCTAAGAATGGGCGGATTAATAAGTTTATCTCGCAAGGTTTCGAATGCCTCCTGAGCATCTGAATTCCATAGAATCAGTTTAGTGGTACTAGTTAGCTGACTTAATGGTTTAGCTATTGTTGCAAAATGTTTGATGAAACGCCTGTAATAGCTGCAAAATCCGAGAAAACTCCTAACCGAAGTGATATCGTGAGGCACGGGGTATGATTTAACTGCTTCAATTTTCTCGGGATCGAGTCGAAGACCGTCGGCTGAAATGATGTGTCTCAAGTAGGGCACTTCATCTCTAAGAAATTTGCATTTGCGATGCTTTACTTTTAACCCTACATCGCGAAGGCGTTCAAAAACTTGCCTAAGGCGTTTTAAATGCTCCTCAAAACTTTGTGAAAAGACGCAAATATCGTCTATGTATAGCAGCAAATTCTCTCTACTAAGCCGCGCAGTGTGGCTTCTAGTGTGCGTTGGAAGGTAGCGGGCGCATTACAAAGACCAAACGGCATTTTTGTAAATTGGTATAGCCCTGACGGTGTAATAAATGCAGTCTTTTCAATTGAATCCGAAGCCATGGCGAATTTGCCAAAATCCCTATAGTAAATCCATGATACTAAAGAACTTAGCCTTACCAACACATTCTAAAAAATCGTTAATATTAGGCAAAGGATAACAACCCTTTTTAGTTACAGCATTCAATTTTCTGTAATCAACACATAGTCTTAAGGATTCACCATCCTTTTTGCCGACTAGAACAATCGGACTAGCCCAAGGGCTAGTTGATGGTTCTATAATAACAAAATTTAACATTTGGTTTAATTGGACATCTACCTTTTCTTTGCGTCTAAATGGTATACGGTACGGTCTCTGTTTTATAGGAGCCGCGTCTTCGGTATCTATACTATGTTGAATTATGGTGATGTGACCATAATCATAATCGTGATTAGCAAACACCTCAGAAAATTTTATGCATAAATCTGTAAATTGTTTTCTCTGGGTGTCAGTAATTTTAGCCTCATCCAAATTAAGTTCGTACAAAACTCGTTTTGCTTTGCAGGTTTAGGCTGTATCGCAAAGACAGACAACCCATCCTCAGATAACGGTTCTACTGTGCCCAGTATTGTATTTTTATAGTCTTACAGGATAATAAGACATATTTAAAAGCCGCACCGGCACTACAATTTCTGGTTCATTAGATAATTATATTTGAGCTGCACTTAAATCAAATTCTCTCTCAAGTTTTTGGTTTGGCTCAAAATTACATCATCCTTTCCCCTGAAGCCGTCGACCCTAGAAGGTATGACAACTTCAGATCTAGGGGGAATCGTAACAACAGAGTCTAAATGAACTGTGTTAGTGCCTACAACTCCCAACTGGCGTGGTATCCCGTCTATCAGCAACTTATGTTTCCGGTAGTTAATACTTACAGAACCTAGGTGCTGTAAAACGTCTACGCCGATGATTACAGAATGGGTGCAATCATCCGAGACGAAGACGTGAAAATCAAAAATTCGATTACCGATTCCCAGAGCTACTTTCATAGCTCCTTTCATCAGTAGATCTCAATGGTTGAATGATGCGGCTGTACGTTGACAATTTCCGTAAGTGGCCTGTCACAATGGAGTGATATAGGGCGGACGTCTACCGATTTACTACGTGGCCTGTATTTTACCGATCTTTCTGACATCTCTGTGTTCCCGGTCACCGGGTAGGGGCCTAAACAAGGGCAGCAACAAGTAATACATTTGTTAAATTTTTTCCAACATACGTGCAAAAGACACGAAAGAATTATTATGATAACAAGGGCAGGCACAAGAGACACTGCAACTCACGCTTTAACCTTTCATCGGTTAAAGCAGAGTGATACCATCTTTCAATTTACTCCAGGTAGGTGGTGCAATAACTGAGAAATTGAGATTTATTTTTCCAAACTTTAGCATGAACAGCTCGAAATCTTGTACTAGCCTATAACTAGACGTTAGTACCTGATCTCCTACAATTATCATTGAGAAATTTGAACGTGCAAAGAACATTACACCATACTTTGGCACTTGTAATTTATCGGCTTTGGTAATTTTGCCCCCAGGCTGAATTCGTGTAACGTGCACGTATTCTTCGGATGTTCTAACTAGAATACCGACACGTGTAACTTGAATTACAGTTTCTGGGGAGTATTGTTTCATGTCTAAGATGCAAGTCTCATTAACTGTCGAATTTTCAAATTGTGAAGACAAGTATTACTGATACTTGTGGGTAGGGCACCGCGGTCACAAAACCACAGTCCTGTTGTTTTGTGGCACCCTTCAGATTTTACCTCATGAAAATATCCTCGGTTGAGAGTTTTATCATATGTAATATATTGTGGCAATGACAGCCTAGCAGTAACATTTGTATTCTTATTATTAAACCCTACGTTAACCACCCGCATAAGCGGTAGAATATTCTCCACCCGTATGCGCAGTATTTCTAGTATAACACCAAACCTGGTGTCTACAATGTCCATTAGAACTGGGTACGCCTTAACAAAGTGATAAAATAGACTTGGATCATGCACGTATACTGCAATGTAATCTCTTTTTGTACTAACAGCCTTATTTGTGAAGCTGTCAGTATGTCAGCAGAAAGTGCTATACTGTTACTAGCTAGCACCATGGCTTTAATTATATTGCGGACCTCATTCAAAAAGAAATTTGTTTGAGCCATAAAATCTGTCCACGCTACACGCTTCATGACAGTGCACTCTAATGATACTGTGGTTTGTTCTATATATCAGACAATATCATGCGTTATTGCAAAAATTCTCTCTTGATTCACGGTTAACTGTTGAATCTGCTCTGAATCTTTAATAACTTGCTCTCCAAAAACCCGCATAGAGTTTCTTAACGCAGTAATTTTTGGTGTTAATTGCGGCATTTGTATACTGTTAGCTATTCTCATGCCGTTGCCTGCCACTGATGCGACACCAGCCCGGGCCACACCAACAAAATGTTTTTTTCCTCCTAGGTTGAACAAACATACATGCAAAAGGCTTATCTGTGCATATGCTTTGCAGCAAAGCCTCATAGAAGCAAGGGTCGATCGACTCCTGAAAATTTTGACTGAATTTGAGCAAAGCTTTTCATGACCCTTCATGCAATGTTTGATGTCCACCGCAATCACAGTCCTTTGGATTGACTGAAAATCGCACTACATTCTTACAGGCCTCATGCTGCTCGTGCCTAGTATGCATCAATATAGGTACATACACAGAATCCGAGGCCGTCATTACCGGGCCTTCGGGGACAAACCCAACTCCAACTGATGGAAAGAGATGGGGATGCAGTTTCTTTAACGTTTTCGTTAATGCTAGTTCTGCTGGTGATATCGTCAAGAACAAAAACATTAACCCCAAAAATAAATACGGAAATTTAAAAGGATTGGTCCTAGCAGACAAATCCTTTTTAACAGGCGAACTGCATTCATAGATAGCAATTTCGCCTTGCCCCTCTTGCTTGGGGGTAGGCTCTTTTAGTGAAACCATGGCTACCAACTGGGGATAGGCTTTCTCAACAAGCAATGAGTTCTGCTTACTAACTACCTCAAGTTGGCTACGAAATTTCTCAATCTCATTCCGGTCTTTATTTTGAATACAAATTGCCTGTAACGCCGCAGTTGCAACCTGCCCAACAGTAGTGGTGGCCACAACGCTAGTATTTTTCGGAGGACTTGCCATAGGGCCTACGTTTGGAATATTTGGCCGAGAAACCGATGGCAACGGTCGTCGCAAATTTTGTGAAAGGTTGTCTCGAGGCTGCATATTAAAATTGGAAGGTCGGTTATTTTCCTATTAGTATTATTTGGATCACCCTTAAGCAGACAACTCATAGCCATGTTGCCCATGCGTCCACAGTTATAACACCGTGGAACCCTAGGAGAAAAATTTTGTGATACGTTGTTGTCAATAAACGTCTATTATTAGGCCGCCTATTTTGATTTGTGCCAAAAGTAGGTGGGCGTGAACGGTTATCCCGCCTCGGTCCGTTATTACTAACCCGTTGTAATGTATTTGCAATTTCCTTTTGATTTTTAGCCAGTAGCTCCATGCCTTGAGCTACTTTGTGTAATGTTTGATCACGGACTAGTGTGTTAGTTGTACTAGCAAAACCCACTGGTGTAGACTCAGGTCCGCACAAGACCGCCTGCATGTCTAAGCGCTGCGCCAGATCTTCAGCCTGGCGCAGTGTATTAGGCATATCACGAAAGACATGCGATTTTATCTCAGGTCGAAAGCCACTAAAAAATCCACTGATAATTTTCTGTTGCAAATTCTCGTCAGTCTCATGTGGGTATATGCTCCTACTGGCCTTCTTAATTGCATTTAGATAGGCAGTCAGTGACTCGCCACTCAATTGCTGGCGCTGTTCAAGCGCCGCTTCATGGAACAAAGACCACTCTGGTGTCAACAAAGCGTTCTTTAACGCCCGCACCAGATCATTGTAATTTCTCTTAGACGCATCTAGTATGCGGTCATATGTGTCCTTAGTCCTGTCCCTTAAATATGCCGGCAGAACTTTTAACTTCATGTTATCATCAGTTATTCTTGCATCACAAACAGAATTAAAATTTTCTAGCGAAGAGTTAAAATCTTGACCAGTAAGATCTCCTCGGAAGGGCTTGATGGTGAACTCATTCTCATTGCCCAACCGAACTCACTGTGAAATCAAAATCATAAGAAAGATCTTTCAGACCATTATCAAGCCTTGAAGCTAGATCTTTTATAACATGGTCAAGCTGACCAATATTTTTCACTAATGTATCCTAACCTCAATTTCAACTTCTGTCTCAAAAATGAATTTTCGTCTTCGTCGTCAGTCGGTTCTAAATTAGCCAAATGTTACTACGTAACTTGTAAACGGCCGTAGTTTTGTTAATTTGGAGTAGTAATAGTTTTTTATAGTTCAGCTTAAGTTCTTTTAACCCGACTAAGAAAACCAGGATCTCGGTGAGACCTCCAACTGTAGCGAAGCTAGTCCTAATGGGTATAAAATTCTTCAACTTTCCAACGATGACCTTGTGTGATGGTAGCACTCAGAACCTAGGACTTCACTTACTACGCAAATATATAACCACGTAACTTAATATTGCTAAAATAAATAATAGTACGGCAAGAAAATAATAAATTGTTTGAATTGACAAGGCGGATTTGAGGATCCAAATAATAAATTATTAATGCTCGAGCAAACTTTACGAACTACAAGGTGGATCCGTCGATCCGGCCTGAGCTTTGACATAAGCTTAGTTCAACCTAGTCAATAAGATTTATCGGAGCAATCTGCTTACGTTCTGTAATTGTAGCTCATGACAGGAATTGACTTCTTGCCTCATGTACTTGTAGCTTGTGACATGGATTAACTGCTTACCTCCTGAGATATAGCTCATGACAAGGAGTAACTTCATGTAATTAATACTTAGCGATGAGAATTTTACACCCTCAAAGCTCACTTAAGATGGAGGGCATATTGTTGGATTGGAATCGCCATATGACTCGCCGCACCAACTCATTGGGTTGAGTAATGTCTTTATTATAACACGAATATCTTCGACATATTATAATAACGCTACAGGCGCAGGAGCCTAGTGAAACATTGATGCTTCTGCTATTAATGAAAAATTTTGTTTTTCTGTTAATTCTATTTTGATATCCCAAATCTTACCTCCTGTAGATGTAGCTCATGAAAAGGGGTAACGTCATTCAATTAATACTTGAGCGATGAAAATTTACACCCTCAAAGCTCACTTAAGATGGAGGGCATATTGTTGGATTGGAATCGCCATATGACTCGCCGCACCAACTCATTGGGTTGAGTAATGTCTTTATTATAACACAATATATTCGACATATTATAATAACGCTACAGGCGCAGGAGCCTAGTGAAACATTGATGCTTCTGCTATTAATGAAAAATTTTGTTTTTCTGTTAATTCTATTTTGATATCCCAAATATATAATATTAGTACTATCCAATGTTACATATTTCTGTGTTTTGTTTCATTTTTCTTAGTCGTATGTGTATTATTAGTGCAGCTTAAGCGATCATTGTTGAACCAGAGGTTTCAGTACAACAATTATTGTAATCAATATCATCAAAACACTATGATAGATTTGACAAAAATTCAAGTCTGTTAAAATACGCAATGACTTCCGTTGGCTGATCCAAATTGGTAGGCCTGTTGGATGGATCATTTTCTTATTGAATGAACATAGAGCTACCTATATGGTAACAAACTTGGATTACCTGCGAACGATCATGGGAAGACTTGTGGGTACAAGTTTCTGTCAATAAAATATTTAATATCCAGAGGCAAGGCTAGAATATTCATCATAGATGTCACGGTTAGTATTCAGTGCTTTTTGGATCTGTAGTATCACAAATTACAATTCATTACGTTACCAACGGCTTCCTGAATCGTTATAGCTGAAAATGCGTAACTAACATGATTTGATATAAGAGAATTGGCAGACGATTATTAATCATTGCTTGAAAACAAGCACACTAGGTTATTTAACTTGACGTTTTTCATCGACTGATTTATTAACACTGAACGAACACCATACACCATGAACAATGTAACTAAACAATCATCTCTTTACGTTTATTTCCAGATCGTTTCATAGTGCGAGCAATTAGACTTAGTCTTCGGTTTTCTTTGATATGTTTTACGACATGAAAAGGGTTATTTTATATGCAGAATCACAAACAAGATTGAAGTGTTGTAAAATTTATTTTACTACTGACGAATCATTACGAAATTTGACAATACTAAAAACCACATGAAGTTAACAGGGTGAAGGTTCAATTCTTTGCGGTAAAGTGTAGCTTATTGGATATATTATATAATAAAACTTTCACCGCTAGTAAGATTAGCATCGATTTTTAACAGAACATGTAGTAGCACTCCAATGCTACACATGCTGAGCATTAATCCTTAATTTTTACGTTATAATAAATGTAAGATTCACGGTAAGCGTTTGTTACAGCGTATCCTACGATAAATGTTGCTCTGATAATCCTACAAGGTATTGTTATTCTAACACTCTCCTTAAACCACGGTACTATATATCCCGTGTGCTCTTTGCTTTCCAAAACCGCTTGAAATTGTCAATTGCTGGTAGCTTTCTAATGCGACCAGTTCAATAACATATATGTGATCAAGAACCTTGTTATCAGCTAGATGTAATGTGTAGTTACACAGATTGTTGATAAGTTTCCCAGAACCGGCATACGTCGTAAATGGCTTTGAAAGTAAAGGTATTTGATTGATGGACAGGGTTTTTACGGATCAAGTTGTAGATTGCTTCAAGATAAGGCGTTTATACGATATCTGACATTGACGTTACGTATATATTAGGTAATACAATGTATTTTGCATTGTATTGCTGCTTTGTGGCGAAGCATTTCTCGTAATGAGTGTAATAACCTTTTCCTATTTATAACAAATCAATTCATGCGTTTCTGTACTTTATTTTGTTTTACAGTGAATGGATGGTTTGATAAAAAACAGGAAGCTGACGCGTATATATTCCACATTTGGCACGAATATTTTCTCCATGATTACATTCATAGATATATACATTAAGTTGTATCAAAATTAATAAGGTGCTCCATCGTGATCGACGTGTTAGCAATATCTGGCCAGCTCATAAATTGGCTTCATGGATACTTTATTTATCTGTAAGCAATAAAACCCATACGTGATTTACTGTGTACGCACATCGTCTAGGTTGATCATTTACGGAATCTTCTTCATAAGATATTATATTGCAAATAGCAAAATTTACGAAGATATGAGCATACCACAAGATTTTGGATGCTCGTTTTTTTCTGCTGTAACTAATGAATCAATGTTACGAGAAAAGTATATAATGAAGTGAGTTACATTATCTTTACCCATTTCTATTTTAGAGAGGCAAACAACAACGATAGCGTTGATTTTACCTGCACTTGAAATATGGCATTAAAACGTTTGAAAATTTGCGACAAATTAGTTTAATGACTACTAGGTAATTAGTGGATTCTGGTAACTTTATTACCGTAGAAGGTGATTATGGTTACCACTTTAGTGATCATTCATTTAATGTGAAATCAGTGATACGATGAACAACGAATTGAGAGTTGGAGTCATTTCATTTCAAAACTTATTCATTAGCCACTCACTTGTTTCGAAGCTGTTGCACTGACCCTTAAGTATCCTCGCTAAACGAGCGACTGACACCATATGTCATAGGTATCCAAAGACTTACGAAGGTAGATAGTTCCGGCACGGATACGCGGCGGTGGAATGGCGTAGACCAAGGGGTAATACAAAATTTGTCCATGTTCCTCAATTTTTCCATGTAATTTTGCTTCTTTTCAAAAATTTTTCCATGCTTGCTTATAATTACTAAAATTTTCCGCGCGCCTTTTATACAGTGGCGTTGGATTGAGGTCCTCAAGAGGTATATGTGACTCAAGGGGTGCGAACTTTATGGGAGCTCCTACAGTCCATGGAAAACTTATACCATAAGTACCAATAAAGTACGTTATGCGGCGTTCACGTTATAATGTCCCCGCTGTTTGGAACTTTTGACCCCCTGTAGTCGCGACCCTACCGTATAGACAGTCAGGGTGACACCCATACTGTATATCAAATGCCGAGGGTGTACGACACACCCTTAGCTACTACATTTTTTCTAGACAGTGTCGTACACACCCTTAGCTACCGATTTGGCGCGAATTAACTATAACGGACACCGTCTGTAGCTAATGCGGTTTATTAGTCAACTGTCCTGTGGAGTTTTTCCTAAATTCTCCATATTTGTATCTAGCCCATATGAACATTGCTCAAATAATTCCGAACACTGTCAATAAAACTGCCAGAAGACACGGTGTGTCTGACACTGTCGGTAAGCGGTAATACGCGTAACTAGCTACCGTTGAAAAAATTTATTAAAAACATGGGGGTGTCTAAGACACCCTGTTGTCAACAGTGTGTCTGACACTGTGTGGGGTACATAGGTTCCAAACGTTGGGGACATTATAACGTGAACGCCGCATTAAGCACAGAACTGAGATAACCTCACTAATACAACGCTTCGCAAATTACAACATTTTAGTCATCGCGTGTTGCACCGAATACAAAGTTAATATTTTATCAAGCATACTTTTTGAAAACTTTAATTGATTGATATCACTCTACTCGCACCTATATATGTTAATATTTTCTGACTCGACTATATACGAAATTTCCCGAGTCTATTTGACATTCAAATGAAGCAGGCCGACCTTTAGCGTAATAAATAAATGAGCCCATGTCTGTAGCTCTAACTACAGATAATTCATAGCTTGAAAAATTTATTTATGGCATAAATCACAACGGCGGCGAGCGAATTGATGGTTGGTGTGTCCTAAGGTTTTCAACCCATCGGTTATATGAATCCATATCGCAATTACTTTCTTCAATGTTAATAAAACGAGGAAGTTATGAAGAGAAATCTATATGAAAGGCATATATATTTGAATACGTTGAGTTGAATATCATGGTGTAGTTTAATTAATAGCGTGTTCTAGAACATCGTATGCTGTGAGGCTGTCCCGCGGATATTTGGAGCAGACCGTTGTTATTCTAAAGTGTTGACAATCGTTCATAGAGTAAAACCTGTTTTGCAGAATATGAAATGCAAAGAAACAATGCAGTTGTACACTTGTTAATATGTTGTTTCTAGTCTCTAGATATTCATTTGTAGCTAAATAAATAAAACCATTTTTAACGGGTAAGGCTCTTGGGTATGTTTTGGAAACTTCTATAGGCAAAGCTTGGCTTTACACCATGACATAAATAAAGATAGATTTGACTCAGTAGGAAATTAATTCATGACGTAAGGACTTGTGTTCAACTAATTTTTTACGTAGCTTCAGGGTTATTCGTGTACGACCTAATATAGTCGAGTATCGTGGGTGATGTTTTCATAAAACAAATATTTTCGATATTTATCCGCAGAACTAAAATAATAATTATCTAAATCTTTTGCTGCGTTTGCTGTTCAAAATTACTTTTGAGAAATATTTATGTCAGTGAAGTAATTATGGCGCTACGGTGTCTGGATACTTAGCCGTGCAAACCGAGTTAATTGGTTGAAAACATAATGATACACTTCGGTTTTTCGTTTTTGGGTTTATGATCAAACTGATAAACGGGGCTTATTATTGTTTTGCAAAGCAGCGTCATGATTGTGGATCGATGTTTTTGCTGCAGTCGCATTTGCCGCGATCCAAGCTCACTATTTTATCTAAATCAAAGTTTTAATTTTTGCGGTTATACATGGATATTAGTAATGGCTTTATGATAAACTTTTAAGCAGTCCAAGTCCAGATATCTCATGATATGGGGTACTTTAGAATTTTCCCGTTCCCGTGCGGTATTTCAGTCCCGCGCCAACCATATCCAAAGTTTTTCGAAGAATCCTTTAGGCTCTTAAAATTGTATCGGGGTCAACCATCCAAATAATAAAATGAATCACAGCATGCCAAAGCTCATCAGATGCGTGAAGTGAGGCAGAGCACGTTTTCGCAGTGATACTTTTGGATACTACTAACTAAAAGTAATATATACAGTTGGGATACAGGTGTATAATAGTGATTTCAATTTTGTGTAAATAGTTTCCCAGAACTTGTGAATTCGAATTCCAATGAAAAGATAAGCACGACTAAAACTGTCTGCTACAAGGCAAAGTTAAATAGGCTTTTTGATAAACATGGCACCTTAATGGTTTCACAAGTATGTAATAAATTTGTGTCGCTGGAGACTTATTCACATAATAGAAACTGGAAATAATAAAATATACTAGCAATCGCGTGAAATTCATGAGTGTCCGGAAGCAATAACAGGCAACTCAGCATTGAATTGTATTCTTACTTTGTTACGTTGCTACTTCATTTACTACGAGAGGACGTATCGTGACAGGCAATAATGGTTTTTGTGTGTTTAGTCAGCTGTTCTAGGCATGGGATTTATAAACATTGGAAATGATGAAAAACTAAAAAAATACACATTTTTTTGCAGTTTAGAAAACAGACTCCTGGCGTTAATAACTCAATTAGATCAGGTTGATCATTGGAACAAATGATTGTATATTGCACACGTTAGAGCGAAGGTTCCATACGTTTTTAAAATATGGCTCCAGGTGGGTGACTATTTTTAAGATTTAATCGCAGTTCGCAGAATCAAAGATATGCCTTCGAAAATATTATAGCATTCTGCTAAAAGAGGGGCAGAAAATGTTTATCCACCACTAGGATACTGGCCCAAGTAATCCTGAAATGCGCTACGCTATAACGTTAGAAAAAGAAAAAACTTAGAGCGGGGGTTGGGAAGAGGCAGCCCCGTCTTAGGCTTAGGCTTAGCGTATGTCTCATATAAGGACCTTAGCTTAGGCTAAGACTAAGGCTTAGGCTTAGTATATGAAGAACGTCATGGCCTGCATTTTCTTTCGTCAGGGTTACTTGGTCCAGGGTCCTAATTATGTCATATATCTGTGTCAACTGCATATTCATTACTTGTCCGAGTTGGCTAACGTACTTAACTGGAATGCGATAGTTCATCAAGTTGTAATGTTCAACAATCGAACAAATTTTGTAAAAAAACTGTAATCAAACGGTTTCATGGCTTTCATGAATCTAATATTCGTTTGCGTGGAGAACACGATGTAGTAAAGTTGCTAAGATTTTATTACTTTATGTTTTTCTGTTATGAATATTTCGAATATTTGCGCGAAACACGACGCAACCATAATTGTATGAATTTAAATATGTATGAAATGTGAATTTTAACGCAAAAATACGTAATTTTTATACGAAATCCACATACTAATAGAAAAGAAGCATAACCCGTTATGCTATTTTGCCACAAAGATATATTCATTCACCTTGTTTTGCATTTTACTGCTTTCGGCTATGTCCGAGCTGAAGTGTGCTCGTCCAAACCCAATTTCTGCTCGTTTCTACATTATTATCTTGTAGCGAGTAGTATAAATAGCAGTTTATGCAGATTCAGCTTCTGATTTTGATGTTTGATTTATTCTTTGTTTATCCTTTTGTCAATTATTAAGGGCCAATAATTTTTATACCAGCTGGGAATTCGCCGACCTAAGCGCCTGGAGAAGCAGAAACGAGCACAAACTCGTTTAGATCGTCGGCATTGCAAATCTCAGCTTTAACATACCCAAAAGTATTTAACATGCACAACTGAGTATTTAATAGTTATTCCCAACTGCCATTGTACCTTTAGTGCACTAAAGTTGAGGAAAATACCGCATTTTTGTACCAGCCCCACAACTTCGTAGGGAAGAAGAATAATCCGTTATACTATTTTGTCAAAATATGTAGTACTCTATTTGTGCGTTTTACAACTTTTGACTATGTCAAAGCTGAAGGTTGCGACGGCGGCGGGCCAAACGACTTTTTATATCCTTTTCTGCATTATATTTTGTGTCGGTTAGCATTGGTCAATTCTAATAGCAGGACTCGCCCGAAGACTTCCGAAGTCAGTGGCACATGAGTACTTCACAAACCAGATGATAAACGCAGTTTTTTTGTTTATGGCGAACGTTTAACATTGAAAATGAATAGTGTTGTTTTTTTATCTCGAATTTTCTCTCATTTCTTTTAACGATATGATTATCATAGTCATTATCATAGATTATGATCCTAAATAAACCTACAGATTATGGAACTGTTGATGACTACAAATCGCTAATTTTAGGTGATCAAAGAACCGAATCAGATTTATTATTTGTTCTATAACGATACATGTGTATTTCAAATCTGGTTTCACAAAATAGCATGGTTAGCGGATTGCTCATTATAGCGGTTGATGTTTGAAATTTTAGAACTTTGCTGCACGACTAGGGCTGTATTTTGAGTAGTGTTGAAAAAAGTAACAGTGTGAATTGAAGTTGGGGTGTTTGATTAAATGCATGCCACGCATCGAATGACATGTGATGCAGTGACCCGCATTGCAAATAGTTGTCGTGTAGCATGCTTACAAAGGGTTACTCAGACATTGAACTTTCAATTCTATTAGCTTCTTGCTTCACAAATATTACTGTATTTTGACCAGAGTTGAACAAGTGTTGACTGCGCGATAAATCGACTAATAGACATATTATTGCATTATTTTTCAAAACACATGTCTGATATAACAAGGTATTGAGTTAAATTTAAGCGATTTCTTTGTCGCAAGTAAGTTATTTTCTACAGTTTCGTTGTAAATGCTTTAAGTTCATGCTAAACATGGTTCTTACCTGATGGAAACTTTAAATAAACCGCGCATGCGTCGGGTTGTTCAAAGCGTTTCAAAATGATTTATTGAAACTGGAGGTCGAGTTTTACAAACATATTTGCGGCAAAATTTCGTTTGAGTAAATTTAAAGAATTTCTAAAAATGAAATAGTTCGTCATTTCTCTAAGACATTTTATACCATTAGAAAATTTGAAGATTTTGATGCTTATATTCAGCCATGTGGTAAAGGTCAAATCAAACTTTGATTTATCTGAAGAGTTATTTAATTTTTAGACACGAAATCAAACATTTAACAGACGAAACAGAGCACAACAAAGTTTTTATTAATAAAAAACATGAAGTAATATGTAAAAGATGACGGTGTAGCAGCCCAAAACAAGTTTCTTGAAGCTGCTATTATAAGAAATCGAGAACATTTGAAAAACTTTAAAACTGGTCCCAAATTACTAGAACCAGTTTATATTCCTTTAATTTCCATAACGACGTATCTTGCCTATACGAATAAAAAAACATGAAGTAATATGTAAAAGATGACGGTGTAGCAGCCCAAAACAAGTTTCTTGAAGCTGCTATTATAAGAAATCGAGAACATTTGAAAAACTTTAAAACTGGTCCCAAATTACTAGAACCAGTTTATATTCCTTTAATTTCCATAACGACGTATCTTGCCTATACGAATAAAAAAACATGAAGTAATATGTAAAAGATGACGGTGTAGCAGCCCAAAACAAGTTTCTTGAAGCTGCTATTATAAGAAATCGAGAACATTTGAAAAACTTTAAAACTGGTCCCAAATTACTAGAACCAGTTTATATTCCTTTAATTTCCATAACGACGTATCTTGCCTATACGAATAAAAAAACATGAAGTAATATGTAAAAGATGACGGTGTAGCAGCCCAAAACAAGTTTCTTGAAGCTGCTATTATAAGAAATCGAGAACATTTGAAAAACTTTAAAACTGGTCCCAAATTACTAGAACCAGTTTATATTCCTTTAATTTCCATAACGTGGTTCTTGCCTTGGATGGTGGTGGGGGGCGTTTTTTTAATTTCCATAACGACGTATCTTGCCTATACGAATAAAAAAACATGAAGTAATATGTAAAAGATGACGGTGTAGCAGCCCAAAACAAGTTTCTTGAAGCTGCTATTATAAGAAATCGAGAACATTTGAAAAACTTTAAAACTGGTCCCAAATTACTAGAACCAGTTTATATTCCTTTAATTTCCATAACGACGTATCTTGCCTATACAATCAAGTCCATTTGGAGTCTTACGTTTTAGTCGAACTTTCTGCCGATACAGTGTCAGTCAGTCGTATACTGCATTATCGGCATGCTTATTATACTCCGTTCTATTTTGTTGATAATTAAGCTGTTATTCTTTTCTTGATCGTCCGCCAAAGGAAGTAACATTATCAGGTCTTACATTGGAGACCCCGACGCGACTGTATGCTGCTCGAAGCGAATAAAGCAATCGAATCACCGGGGACTCCGGTGTGTGGAGGAACAATGCTCAAGTGCCCAAAACCAAGGCGGGTCAAACAAAAAGGAATTCGGCCACAAATCGATGCGACACAGTGGTTTCTGCAATAGAGCGTCGGGCACTGACAGTTAAACTACTATTGCAAGAATCACTGTATTGAACAATGGCTCCTCAGTCAAAATCCCGGACATGGTGGCACAACGAATCGATCGAATCATCGGAATGCTATCGTCAGCATTCATCAGAGCCACCAAAGCAACTAAAATAACCAGAAAACTTCGAGGCGATGCCCATTTTCTTTAGAACTGTATGATGATGTCAAACTGGAACATTGACCGATCCATTTAGCAGATCGCAGTCGATAATGTCATGTCAGCCATACAGTTGCGGTAAAACTGGCAAAACGACGTGGACGTATTAGCACGAGAAATCAGCGGTGATATCCGACGATCTGGATTATAATGTTATCTGAAGCCCTCGGTCTTCAACGATAATGAGGCAAGCTCCATGAGTCGATCGTTTTTCGTTTGGCAATAGCAACGGTGCAGCAATCGAAGACGTTGATACATCAAAGCGCTCGTTCACGTCAATCATCAATTGGCGGATTTTACTGGCTGCTATTAATCAACTGCCAACGCTATGCAACGTCATTTCGCTTCTTGCAAATCACTTCCGGTAACGTCGAATGAAATCCAGGGCCAGTTGATTTGCATGACCTTCGTAAGTCAGAAATGGCTCAAAGTCTCTCGATACTCCGCCAAGGCGAAGCAGATTTCAAAATGCCCGACACAAAGAAAGACATAATGGTTCTGCTTCAGTACGAAGAACTAAAAGGCGGTGTCTACCATCGCGCAACGATCAACACCTGTAGGTATTAAATCTATCAAGCCGCCAGAATTTTATGACAAACACGCTGGCGTATGGTTCGATTAAATGGAACGAATCCTTGAAGACGTTCCAGAATAAAATAAGCTTAACAGCTTATCACGAGTGCTGCACCCATACATAATCGTCGAAAGTGGAGTCAAAGCGAAGATTCTTACCACATGATCAAAGCAATCGTGAAGGCTTTCCTGAGAGCCAGATGTGAACGAAAACAGAGACAGTTATTGGCAGAAAAACAACTTCGAGAACGAAAATCTTCAGTCGCGCTGAGACAACTACAGCAGCTTACGTGCAATAACAATTACTTCTTTCGGTTTCGATTCGTAGAAACGTTATCAGAATCGGTTAGCATTGTCATGTCCTAATTATAAGAATTCTCGACCAACAAATTGGTGAAAACAACCGATCGCGTGATAGAACATGTTATTCGTGATTGCTTAAGCTGCAGTATAGTCGGTCAAAATAATACCTGGCGTTTCCAAATTGAACAAATGAAAAGTTAGATGGAGGAAATGCGCGCAATGATGAAACAATTGCAGACTCGAGGCAGACCAACGCGAAGCCAAAATCGTAGCACTTGAACGTAGCCCTAATCATCATTTCCCTTAACGATCCAGATCACATTCTTGTGGATTCCAGCCAAGGGCGCGTATATATTGCTATTATCACAGTAAGTTTGGTGATGAAATGATCCCCCTGAAATCAGGGAAACGGGAACGCTTAATCATCCCAGGGGCATCTAAACTGAGTAAGTTCGATTCGTATTGCCGCCAAACCAAACGTATGACGCTTTTTCAATACGGGGAGTGACAGAAGTACGCTGCCGCTGTCCTTTCGCTTTGCCAACATCAACTGGTTCCAACCGTGAGCAACACACCGATTACAACCTAGGGTTTACGGGCACTACTATTCCGGCTCGACGATGCTAATAAATGGTATCGACAGCAATTTATCATTTATCATTGCCATCCTAGCACAACCTGTTTTGGGCCATGATTTCCTGCAAGCCCACATATTGTTAATAAACTGCGGTGATAACACAATTCGACAGCTAGATCCAACGGCTGGTGTAATAAGAACCCAGATAAAAAGCGATCTCGCGTTCAACCGTGTGCGGCACAATACCGTCAAATCAAGGGCACGAAAGTTTTCGTCTTGCAGATGTTGCAACGATGCCAATCCGTATTCGAGGTACATCAACCAACGCTCCCGTTATGCATTAATTCAACATTACATTGTTACTCGAGCACCGCCGTGTGTTACAAGGCCACGAAGACTGTCCGGCAACATTCTGCAGGCACCAACAGCAGAATACGCCAATCTCGAACGAACTGGCGTTTTTCAAAGAGGAGAATCGCTCTAGGCACCGCCACTTCACTGTGTCAAGAAATATGATGGCATATTGCGACCTTATGGTGGGTACGGCAGTCTCAATGTTCTCACTGTGCCCGATCGTTATCCAGTACCGAACTTCGACACATCATTAATAAATTGTCCCGGGTCGTTGGATGTCGGGTCTTCTCGCAAGCCGAATTGCGCCAAAGCGTTTCATCAGATTTCGATAACACTGGAACATATCAAAAGACGGCTATCACAACATTGTTTGACATGTTCCTCTACCAACGCATGTTATTTGGTCTATGAAACGCATCGCAAATGTTCCAATGCCTGATGCATCACACATTCCGTGATATGCCGTTCGTCAAAACGTACATGGATGGTATTCTCGTGCAGGTTTTACCGATGACGAACATTGCATCGCTTCAGCGCAATCGCGCATTCGCACGTCTCGACGAATATGGACTCAATCTCAAACGAATCAAATGCGAATTCTGCAAGCCGACAATCGAATTTCTCGGTGTTGAAGTAATTACGGAGGGAATATGGACTCAAACTAAAACGAATCAAATGCGAATTCTTCAAGCCGATAGTCAAATTCGTCGGTGTCGAAGTATTTACGGAGAGAATCTGCCTTCTAGCTAGCAATGTCGAGGCTGTCAATCGATTTTCGCGGTGAACAACAATCAGCGAGTCGCAACGATTCCTCGGCATCTATGGTGGTTTCTACCAAAAATTCATAAAGCAAATCAAATCAAATTTTTCCCCCGCGAAATAGCGCAGATTGGGAGCGGTGCCGATCTCCGTTACCCCGCTTTTCGGGCCGAAATGGGGTCTGGAACCAGAATAACCAGAACTTGCGGCGTCCCCAAGCCGGTGATTTTCGCAGCAAGCTGCTACACATTTATCTACCAGTTAAGGATGAACAGCTGGGTTGGCTGGAGCACAATGTACCTTAATCCCTTGCTCAAGAGGATTGCTGCAAATTTTATGGTCAGAGCGGGACTCGAACACACGGCCAGTGTATTACAAGTCAAACGCTCTAACCATTCAACCATCGCGGCACAAATTCATAAAGACTACTCACGAATTGCCGCAACGTTCACCGGCTTGACGAAAACGGCGAAATCGAACAAAGAATCAAAATCCTGGAAGTCAGTGACAGTCGAACGGTATGAGGACGCCGAAGGGTGGTCCTGCACATTAAAGCAAGGGATCGTCAAGCGTCCGATGGTCGAATATCCGCATCGCGATGACCAAATTGTGCTGAAGATGGACGCATCGAACCAAGGCGCTTCTGCAGTTCTGCATCAAATAAGCCGCTGGACTGTTGCTTCATCATGAAGCATTGGAGCCATCCACAATGACGATGGCTATCGTATATCTCTGAATTCGACATTGCGTTTTGGCACGTCGCTGGTGTTGAAAACATTGTCGCCGCCGCCTTTCGCAATCAAGGGTTGCTGCAATTCAAACGACGTCTACGATTGACAAAATCGCAGATATTCAAATTGTGTATCAACATTTGTAAACTTTTTTCAAAACAACAACATTGCAGATCCCACGATCATTTGCCAACGGCAAACAAACCTGGCACGGCGACAAGGCTCGGCCATTCCAGCCGACAATAATCCGACGAGGCGTATTTGCTTCGTTCTACAGCCTCTCGCATGCACACTACTGGGCGACGTTGGCTAAGATTTGCCAATCGTACGTTTGGCCGGGTATGACAAGGACATTCGCACCATGGTTAAACTTGCGAGGATTGCCGTACCCTGAAGAATGCCCTACACACACGCTGCGCAGGTCGCAAATTGGTCCTTAATATTCCGCTTCCTCTTCTCGGCATTCGAGGCACAGTCAACGACTCAGAATTCGAACCGACACAGCGCATGCTCTGTAGTCGTATTTATCTTCCTGGATCATTGCTGGACTACGCCGAGAAGCCGCGATCAATGACGTTCGCGTAATTTTCCGACGATCTGTACCCAAGGATCGACGCTATGATACCGCGTGATCGAAAACTTATGGATATAATGTCGCACATTCCGCACAATTTGGTAAAGGCAAGGTTCGTTTGGATCCGAATCGTATCGAACATCGTTGCAAGGAACCGTAAAATGTGATCATAATGGGACCGAAAATCGTTTGCAATAACAACACAGTTCGGGAGGACACTTTCGCTCGATCGCGTGAAACCCTTACTCACATGGTCACATGTCGAAACAAGCTACAATCGCGACTATTCTAAAACGTCGACGTCATCACACGAAACCGATATAATTGACTCGGTGGTCTGGGGGCAATTTCCCCGTTACCCTTGGTGGCCAGTGCTCAAGGCCTGCCGGCAGGGACACCACTCGAGGGCAAACGTTTACGTCCCGACGACTTTCCACTGAAATTCATTGGTACTGGACGGTATGCCTTAATCAAACGTACTCCTATTCGACGATTATATCGACGATGGTGGTACCAAACATCGGGGCATCCCAAATGCAAATGTTGAAACCAACCACTGGTTGCAACGAACGATAGGAGGAACGCGTTCAACACTGGATGCTCTCAGTCGCCCACAACTCTTTGCAGCTCAGTCTGCTGCTCTGCACTAAACCAGACCGAATAACAATAGAATCCACAAATTGGTTCGATTCGATAATGATACAATTCGTGGATCCGAGGTCCCATCTACCGATTGGGGCTAGGTAGCAGCCCAAAACCAGTTTCTTGAAGCGGCTATAACAAATTTAAAATATTCGAACGAAAATTAAAAGAGGTCCCAAATTACTAGAACGAGCTTGTATTCCCTGAATTTGCACATCAGCGTATCTTGCCCATAAGCAAGACCGTTTTGGATCTTGAGTCTCAGTCGTACTTTCTGCTGTTGCAGCCAGTCACTCGTATACTGCATTATTGGAATGTTATACTCCGTTTAATTTTGTTGCTAATAAAGCTTTTATTCTTTTCTTGTTCGTCCGTTCAAGGAAGTAACACATATAGGTCTTATATCAGTGCGGTAGCGTGTTGCCTGTCTGACTGTAACGGCAGAAAATAAGACTGACTGAGCTGCAAGATATAAGACGGTCTTACTTATATAGGACAATTAAATGGCTATCAAAATTAGCTAGCCAAAGCTAGTCCATTCATTATAGAACCGGTTTGTATATTTTCATATTATTTACGAAAGCAGCTTCAACGACTCAGTTTTGAGCTGCTACAATAGTACCGTTTTCGGAGAACAACTATGTTGCATAACGCTAAATTGAATAAACCAACGCTTTTTACAAAGTAAACTGCTACATACATGATACAGCATAAGCTATACGGTGGATCTGGTTAGCAAAATTCACCAATTTCACTCATCTAATTGAACAATACATACTCGAATAGGTAGTGCTACATCATCTTCTTCTTTTTATCTGAAATGATTATGCATGTGGATTAGTTTCGAAGAGGTTTCAAGATATGGCTAAAGTCACAGAACATACGGTATACCTAGTGAATTTCTCTTCACAGGTCGAGACGAATCACACATTTCAAGACTTGATTAAAAGTAAAATTGTAATTTTATTAAATTTAGAGAAATTATCCCATTAACTCGTTAGAAGCACATTACAATCGAGCTAACGACAGTTCTTGTTTAAGCGCCGTAAAAATGTACTTAATTAGAAATCGTGAAAACTTCCGTACCGCGGCACCATAAAAGGAAGTTTGAAATGTTAGGCAATACAAGTCAAATTTTAATCTACATAAAACAGAACATTTTCATTTCAATTTGTGATAGCGTGATATACATTTCCGACTTTCCTAATTTACACATCTTTTTGATGCAGTTTATGGGATGTTTTAGTAAAATTTAAAAATTAATAGTCTAAAATTATGTCATAGAATATTAAACTTTCTCTTTGTTTCCTAACTGAACCGGTCATTAGAGAATAGGCCGTGGACATTATATAATTACTACTACGAGCGATGATTATTCCAGTGATACGTTAGCATTTACGTGTCTAATTCGCAGCGTAAAAATAAGTAACGACCCAAGAATATACTCTAGGTAACGAGTGAGTATCTTGATGACAAAACAAATGCCTAAATTGTAAATTCGTTAATAAACATGATTAATTAAAGTGATCACTAAAAACTCTAAACAACTGAAACAACCTATTAAGAGCTTGTCTGGTTTATAGCAGCTACACAACTGAGCACCGTTTTGAAACACGGAAGTATAAACTATCTAATCCGCTTTTGCTGAAACGCTTTCCGTAACTATTATGATTCAGCACCACTTTGTATAGGCTGCACAAACATTGAAACCCGTAGGTACACGCAAAGATATAAGTCGCGTTGGTGTTCAGGTTTTTGTTTTGTGTAACAACTAGTTTGTAGTCAATATGATATGTGTAACTCAGGGGAGGTAAATCCGAAGTCAATTTAATATTTTGTTTATTTCACAAACGTATATTATACAAAGATTTTATTAGTTTCAAAATCCGCTGTTGCGAGACGAATATAAATTTAATTTTCACCTGTTAGTGGCTATGTGGGAAGAAGACATCATTTCATTGTTCTTCGATGCACGTTGATATATAAATAAGTATTTACACTTTAAAACAAACATTCAATTGTTTCAATTTCATCGGCCGCAAACGAAATTACTGAATTTAAAATCACGAGGATTTTTTTTATTTTAGCTACATTTTTGCATATTGTAAATACATTATTAGTTTTACATATAGTTTGACTTCATCCGTCATTATAATTGCGAATGTTACATTTAGAGTTTTCGGTTGACATATTCGTTATATCTCCTGGGCATATTTTAAAATAATTAAAAAATTTTTTGATAACTTTAAAATATAGAAACGGGTTTGTCGCGAAAACAATGTAAAATTGTGAAGTCTCACAATATCTGTTTTTCGTTGGAAGCAAGATAGCACGATGATTGCCAAAGAACAAATTAGTTGGTGCTTCCACCGTGACAAAAATTAGTTTCGCCATTTACAATTATATTTCTGGTAGCTATGTGGTCGAAATTTTTGTGCCTAAAACTGATACGACAGAATAGAAGTTTTGCAATTATAATCGTTCGCTTTCGTTGTTGCCATCATAAGAATCTACTCCTCTGTCGGATTTTTACGAATAAAACGAGTTTTTACTTTGTCAGAAACTTCTAATCGCATAGCATTGAAAATCCGTTTGTATATTCAAGTAGATTATACTATATCGTCGGCGGAATATGAATTATAATATTAGTAGCAAATTACACACATTAGAGCCCCTCGTTCCATTGCTGTCATTACAATTACTGGAAGCTCAAAGCTTTTATTGATGCTAAACAATGACGGTTTACTTGCTCCGGAATTGCTTTTATCAGTCATAGTATAGTGAGGAATTTTAGCTATCTTGGTATTAACAGCTTAGTAACACTCAAGTAGACAGTGAGAGCGACTTTAAGCCAAACAATTTGGTTTGGAGTCATTGCGCCAGCAACAGTTTGCTCCTTTTCAACGGTACTCGAAATGCAGTTTGATTCACGAAAGCGATGGGTTAATATATCAGAAAACAGGCGTACTCAAAATGTTTTACATTGCGTGAGGTTTGACAGCGATATCTTCGTGGATTTCAGCGTCTGTTCCTACTAAAAACATCGTGAACGCAAACAAGTGTTCGTTAAATAGCATTTCCGTTATTACGCGACGTTTCTATCTTGTAGTGTGTTATCGCCGTGTATGACATAGAGGCTAAAATAGGTAACATTTGGACACTGTCATACTTTTTGTTTTGTTAACTGAACTGCACTTAATTTTCAGACCGTATCGGAATTTTAAGCGTGGCTTAACTACACAAAAGCTGCTTGGAAACTGAGAATGCTTCTAAAAGCAATCATTACATTATTCCATGAATATTTTTTCGTTTCCGAAATATGAGTTTTAGTAAAATTTTTAGATCATGTGTTCAGTGCAATGTTGACCATCTTGTCAGCCTAATTAGTTGATTGTAAACAAGATGAGCGCTACATTCCAAAACAAAATGATATAGATGTCCTTTTTAGAATTTAACGCAAAACCTAAAGCTTTACTCAGTGGCAGCCAAAGAAATTGGCCAGTGGTCATGTACCTTCATATAGATGTCCTTCTTTAGAATTTAACGCAAAACCTAAAGCTTTACTCAGTGGCAGGCAAAGCTATTGGCCAGTGGTCATGTACCTTCATATAGATGTCCTTTTTAGAATTTAACGCAAAACCTAAAGCTATACTCAGTGGCAGCCAAAGCTATTGGCCAGTGGTCATGTACCTTCATATAGATGTCCTTTTTAGAATTTAACGCAAAACCTAAAGCTTTACTCAGTGGCAGCCAAAGCTATTGGCCAGTGGTCATGTACCTTCATATAGATGTCCTTTTTAGAATTTAACGCAAAACCTAAAGCTTTACTCAGTGGCAGCCAAAGCTATTGGCCAGTGGTCATGTACCTTCATATAGATGTCCTTTTTAGAATTTAACGCAAAACCTAAAGCTTTACTCAGTGGCAGGCAAAGCTATTGGCCAGTGGTCATGTACCTTCATATAGATGTCCTTTTTAGAATTTAACGCAGAACCTAAAGCTTTACTCAGTGGTAGCCAAAGCTATTTTCCAGTGGTCATGTACCTTCATATAGATGTCCTTTTTAGAATTTAACGCAAAACCTAAAGCTTTACTCAGTGGCAGCCAAAGCTATTGGCCAGTGGTCATGTACCTTCGGCCAACCGGCATATAAGTTTACTGCTGTACTGCATGTGCATTAAACGATACTACCAAACCTTTTTTGATGTAATTGTCATTACGCGACAATAAACTTAACCCACGCCCATCGACAATCCTATTTCGGTTAAAATTATACTACCGAACGTATTTGGTGAAATATAATCTGGCTCAAAACCGTTCGCGAACACACAGCTCTGCCATAGTAATACGGCAAATTTGTGTTCGTGAAAATTCAACAAAAAATTACAGAATTTTTTATGTACTAAAATCTACCGGATTTGGATTCGCTGGCTTTGTACGCGAACACTGTGACATAAACCTTAAGTACGATTACTTTGTGAGGCCAGTATTCCGTTAAATTTGTTCGCGAACAGAGACAAATACAAATCAAAACCTGATAGGCATTACATAACAGTTTTCACAGCAAATTCATCAAAATTCTGTTCGAACACAATGTGTAATTTTTGGTACTTGTTTCTAATTTTGCCAATTTTCTGCTATAGCATAATGGATGAAATTTCCGTGTTAGTTTCGTAACAACGGTTTGCGATTCGCTTTCGGCTATTGCGAAATAGGATTATCGATGGTTAAGTTACTCGTTAAACTGATATATGTTAAAGTTTAATAGTTGTTCTCAACCCTGGCCATATACCAACGACAAAATCAGGCACTGTCTTACTATAGGCAAGATTCAGCACTATAGCCTTTGGTATGTGCGCTGCGTATGCCTCCATATGACAATCGGTCAAATTTTCGATGTAAAGCTGGATACGATACAAAATTAACTTCGTATAGTGATAAGCAAAGTTTCGTGGAAGTATGCTGACCGGGTTGTCGGCCGGTCGTTCAGCCGTTACGTTACTCAGCTTGCCGTTGAGCCGTTCGGCGGCTGGTCCAAAATTTTGCCGCATGCAAAACGATACCTTGTAGTACTATCACACACAGAATATAAACACCGCGTGATCATGTATATATTGTGCAAGAAATAGCAGAAGCTGCAGTTCGTTATTTGTACAACGGCAGTACCTAAAGCTATACAATAAAAGCTGAACGATAGCTGATATGTGCTTATTTTATGTTCAATGTTAGGACCGCAATTCTCCTGAGTGTGCAGTGGTAGCGAGTATTTTCTTTTTTTTATGTTATGTGCAGTGATAGCGGCTATATTATTTACCTTATGGATGGAACGTCGGACGCAATGCATATTTACCACAAAACAACAGTAGCAATATAGTTGATTGCACTGTACGCACAATGTAAACATAGTCATTGCGACTGCATCATGAACTTTATATGTTTGCTTCTGTTGCACATAAAAAAAGTATTTATAATTTTATGAGCTAATGCCTTTGGCGATAACGTAAATATGTCTACTAGCATTAGGAGCGTCATAAGAATATGGTCTTTCCATGTCCATATATTGTGCGCAATGGTAGCACAGGCTCTGTTTAATTTATATAGTTGACTATAGTCAATCAAGGATAGAATAGTTACACATAGTAATGCCGCATTATAGGACAAGCTACGATTTGATATGGTATTCAGAAAAGCCATTGTAAAACGTTACACTCTATGCATTTCAACAAAAAAACACTTCGTACATGAAATAGAGTTGTTTTTGTTTACGTACAATAGCTACTATTTTCTAAGATAAAGGGGTCGTTTGGCTCAAATTTGGATCATAATATGCTTCGTACTCGAAATTTTGTATGAAAAGCCACTTACCTAGCGTTGAGGAACTTCTGTTTAATTTTCTATTTCAGGAGCCGTCTGACTAAAATTTTACAAAAAATAGTTACTATAAAAAACAAATAAATTAATAATGTCGTTATTTGGAAGCCTAGCATGTTTCATGTTCATCTCTAGTTTCGTTATATTGCTATCAACAACAACAATGACCGATGCAGGATGGTCAAGCTCTAACGTTGGCTATCGATATGTTCGTTCCCGGCGGGATGCAGCTGAAACCCTATGGCCTCAGCCACAACCGTCGGAATGGAACGCAATGCAACAAGAAGGTGGCGTTGGTGAACATACAAATGATAAATATCGCCTTCTTGCACGATTTGGAAAACGTGGAAGCATTGTATATAAATTATTTTAGTAGACAGTAGCTACTGCTTAACTAAAATACATTATGCCAACATTTGACCAATGTTCGATTAAAAATTTCTTATGTAACTTCCAGTTGTTAACTACTAATCGCTGTAGTTCATGGTTAAACCAACAAATGAGCTGTTTTATTTTGAAACTTCATCATTTTTTATCGCAGATTTGTTGGACAAATTGGCTTACACCTTTCCAATTTCAATAGTAACTGAACGAACGC